>JASPKZ010008357.1:0-280000 GCA_030220185.1 Diploptera punctata
AACATGAAGCATTGTGTGAGAGAGAAAAGCTGTGAAAACACATAACAATGAGATATAGGCCTATATCTTAATGGGAACTAGATGTAGTAGGATAATAAAATTCTAGGGTAGACTGCGAGGGGCAGGACATATGGCACGAATGGGGAAAAAAGAGGGGCATGCTACCGTCTCTCAAGAGAAAAAACAAGAGGGAAAACGCCCCATAGGTTCGGTCCAAGAAATGAGAAGGGGAAAACATTAAGCATTGTTTGAGAGAGACGAGCGTGTGAAAAACACAACAATAACATGAGATATAGGCCTATTATCTTCATTGGGAAACTAGATGTAGTAGGAATAATTAATCCTCAGTAGAACTGCGATGGGCAGGACATATGGCACGAATGGGAAAAAAGAGGGCATCTAACGTCTTGCAAGAAAAACAAGAGGAAAACGCCCATTAGGTAGGTCAAGAATGAGAAGGGAAAACATTAAGCATTGTTTTAAGAGAGAAGAGCTGTGAAAACAACATAACATAATAGATATAGGCCTATTATCTTATTGGGAAAACAGATGTAGTAGGAATAATTAATTCTGGTAGACTGCGATGGGCAGGACAATATGGCACGAATGGGGAATAAAAGAGGGGCATGCTAAACGTCCTTGCAAGAAAAACAAGAGGGAAAACGCCCAGTAGGTAGGTCAACAAATGAGAAGGGAAAACATTAAGCATTGGTTTGGAGAGAAGAAGATGCGCTGTGAAAACACACATAACAATCAGATATATGCCTATTATCTTTATTGGAAGAACTAGATGTAGTAAGGAATAATTAATTCTGGTAGACTGCGATGGCATGGACATATGGCACGAATGGGGAATAAAGAGGGGCATGCTAACGTCTGGCAAAGAAAAACAAGAGGGAAAACGCCCATAGGTTAGGTCAAGAATGAGAAGGGAAAACATTAAGCATTGTTTGGAGAGAGAGAGCTGTGAAAACAACATAACAATGAGATATAGGCCTAGTATCTTATTGGGAAACTAGATGTAGTAGAATAATTAATTCTGGTAGAACTGCGATGGGCAGGACATATGGCACGAATGGGAATAAAGAGGGGCATGCTAACGTCTTGCAAGAAAAACAAGAGGGAAAACGCCCAGTAGGTAGGTCCAAGAATGAGAAGGGAAAACATTAAGCATTGTTTGAGAGAGAAGAGCTGTGAAAACAACACAACAATGAGATATAGGCCTATTATCTTATATGGGAAAACTGATGTAGTAGGAATAATTAATTCTGGTAGACTGCGATGGGCAGGACATATGGCACGAATAGGGGAATAAAAGAGGGGCATGCTAACGTCTTGCAAGAAAAACAAGGGGAAAACCCCCAGTAGGTAGGTCAAGAATGAGAAGGGAAAACATTAGCATGTTTGAGAGAGAAGAGCTGTGAAAACAAACATAACAATGAGATATGGCCTATGACCTTTATTGGGAAACTAGATGTAGTAGGAATAATAATTCTGGTAGACTGCGATGGGGCGGGACATATGGCACGAATGGGGATAAAAAAGGGGCATGCTAACGTCTTGCAAGAAAAACAAAGGGAAAACGCCCAGTAGGGTAGGCAAGAATGAGAAGGGAAAACATTAGCATTGTTTGAGAGAGAAGAGCTGTGAAAACAACATAACAATGAGATTATAGGGCCTATTATCTTATTGGGAAACTAGATGTAGTAGGAATAATTAATTCTGGTAGACTGCGATGGGCAGGACATATGGCACGAATGGGGAATAAAAGAGGGGCATGCTAACGTCTCTTGCAAGAAAAACAAAGGGAAAACGCCCAGAAGGTAGTTCAAGAATGAGAAGGAAAACATTAAGCATTGTTTGAGAGAGAAGAGCTGTGAAAACACATAACAATGAGATATAGGCCTATTATCTTATTGGGAAACTAGATTTATGTAGGAATAAATAATTAATTCTGGTAGACTGCGATGGGCAGGACATATGGCACGAATGGGAAATAAAAGAGGGGCATGCTAACGTCTTGCACAAGAAAACAAGAGGGAAAACGCCAGTAGGTAGGTCAAGAATGAGAAGGGAAAACATTAAGCATTGTTTGAGAGAGAAGAGCTGTGAAAAACAACATAACAATGAGATATAGGCCTATTATCTTATTGGGAAACTAGATTGTAGTAGGAATAATTAATTCTGGTAGACTGCGATGGGCGGACATATGGCACGAATGGGGAATAAAGAGGGGCATGCTAACGTCTTGCAAGAAAAACAAGAGGGAAAACGCCGCCAGTAGGTAGGCAAGAATGAGAAGGGAAAACATTAAGCATTGTTTGAGAGAGAAGAGCTGTGAAACACAACATAACCAATGAGATATAGGCCTATTATCTATTGGGAACTAGATGTAGTAGAAATAATTAATTCTGGTAGACTGCGAGAGGCAGGACATATGGCACGAATGGGGATAAAGAGGGGCATGCAAACGTCTTGCAAGAAAAACAAGAGAGGAAAACGCCCAGTAGGTAGGTCCAAGAATGAGAAGGGAAAACATTAAGCATTGTTTGAGAGAGAAGAGCTTGAAAACAACATAAACAATGAGATATAGGCCTATGATCTATTAGACGGAGAAAACTAGATGTAGTAGGAATAATTAATTCTGGTAGAATGCGATGGGCAGGACATATGGCACGATGGGGAATAAAAGAGGGGCCATGCTAACGTTTGCAAGAAAAAAACAAGAGGGGAAAACGCCCAGTAGGTAGGTCAAGAATGAGAAGGGAAAACATTAAGCATTGTTGAGAGGAGAAGAGCTGTGAAAACACATAACAATGAGATATAGGCCTATTATCTTATGGGAAACTAGATGTAGTAGGAAAAATTAATTCTGGTAGACTGCGATGGGCAGGACATAGTGGCACGAATGGGGAATAAAAGAGGGGCATGCTACCGTTTGTACAGAAAACAAAGAGGAAAAACGCCCAGTAGGTAGGTCAAGAATGAGAAGGGAAAACATTAAGCATTGTTTGAGAGAAGAAGAGCTGTGAAACAGACATAACAATGAGATATAGGCGCCTATTATCTTATGGGGAAACTAGATGTAGTAGGAATAATTCATTCTGGTAGACAGGCGATGGGCAGACATATGGCACGATGGGGAATTAAAGAGGGGCATGCTAACGTCGATTGCAAGAAAAACAACACGAGGGAAACGCCAGCAGGTAGGTCCACGAATGAGAAGGGAAAACATATAAGCATGTTTGAGAGAGAAGAGCTGTGAAAACAACATAACAATGAGATATAGGCCTATATATCTTATGGGGGAAACTAGATGTAGTAGGGAATAATTAATTCTGGTAGACTGCGATGGGCAGGACATATGGCACGAATGGGGAATAAAAGAGGGGCATGCTAACGTCTTGCAAGGAAACAACAAGAGGGAAAAAACGCCCAGTAGGTAGTCAAGAATGAGAAGGGAAAAACATTAAGCATTGTTTTGAGAGAGAAGAGCTGTGAAAACAACATACATGAGATATAGGCTATTATCTTATGGGGAGGAACTAGAGGTAGTAGGAATAATTAATTTCTGGTAGACTGCCGATGGGCAGGGAATATGGCACGAAGGGGGAATAAAGAGGGGCATGTAACGTCTTGCAAGAAAAAAAGAGGGGAACGAAAACGCCAGTAGGTAGTTCAAGAATGAGAAGGGGAACACATAAAGCATTGTGAAGAGAGAGAAGAGCTGAAAACAACATAACAATGAGATATAGGCCTATTATCTTATGGGAAACTAGATGTAGTAGGAATAATTAATTTGGTAGACTGCGATGGGCAGGACATATGGCACGAATGGGGATGATAAAAGAGGGGCATGCTAACGTCTTGCAAGAAAAACAAGAGGGAAAACGCCCCAGTAGGTAGGTCAAGAAAAGAATAGAAGAAGGGAAAACACTAAGCATTGTTTGAGAGAGAGAGAAGAGCTGTGAAAACAACATAACAATGAGATTAGGCCTATTATCCTTATTGGGAAACTAGATGTAGTTAGGAATAATTATTCTGGTAGACTGCGATGGCAGGTAACATATGGACACGAATGGGACTAAAAAGAGGGGCAAT
The DNA here is from genome assembly GCA_030220185.1 of Diploptera punctata. Taxonomy (NCBI): domain Eukaryota; kingdom Metazoa; phylum Arthropoda; class Insecta; order Blattodea; family Blaberidae; genus Diploptera; species Diploptera punctata. The sequence goes on from JASPKZ010008357.1 coordinate 4,102, forward strand.
GCTAACGTCTTGCAAGAAAAACAAGAGGGAAAAACGCCAGTAGGTAGGTCAAGAATCGAGAAGGGAAAACATTAAGCATTGTTGAGAGAGAAGAGCATGTGAAAACAACATAACAATGAGATTATAGGCTATTATCTTATGGGGAAATAGATGTAGTAGGAATAATTAATTCTGGTAGACTGCGATGGGCAGGACATATGGCACGAATGGGGATAATAAAGAGGGGCATGCTAACGTCTTGCAAGAAAAACAAGCGGGGAACACACGCCCAGTAGGTAGGTCAAGAAGAGAAGGGAAAACATTAAGCATTGTTTGAGAGAGAAGAGCTGTGAAAACAACATAACAATGAGATATAGGCTAGTTATCTTATTGGGAAAACTAGATGTAGTAGGAATAATTAATTCTGGTAGACTGCGATGGGCCAGGACATATGGCACGAATGGGGAATAAAAGAGGGGCATGCTAACGTGTCCGCAGCGCTTGCAGGAAAACAAGAGGGAAACGCCCAGTAGGTAGGTCAAGAATGAGAAGGGAAAACATTAAGCATTGTTTGAGAGAGAGAGCTTGTGAAAACAACATAAAATGAGATAATAGGCCTACTTATCTTATTGGAAACTAGATGTAGGAGAATAATAATTCTGGTAGACTGCGTATGGGCAGGACATATGCCACCGATATGGGAAAAAAAAGAGGGGCATGCTAACGTCTTGCAAGAAAAACAAGAGGGAAAACGCCCAGTAGGTAGGTCACGAATGAGAAGGGAAAACATTAAAGCATTGTTTGAGGAGAAGAGCTTGTGAAGAAAACAAATAACAATGAGAATATCGGCTATTATCTTATTGGGAAACTAGATTGTAGTAGGAATACTTAATTCGGTGACTGCGATGGGCAGGACTATGGCAACAATGGGGAATAAAAGAGGGGCATGCTAACGTCTTGCAAGAAAAACAAGAGGGGACAACCCCCAGTCCCAGGTAGGTAGGTCAAGAATGAGAAGGGAAAACATTAAGCATTGTGTGAAGAGAGAAGAGCTGTGAAAACAACATAAACAATGAGATATAGGCCTATATCTTATTGGGAAAAACTAGAGGTATGTAGTGAATAATTAATTCTGGTAGACTGCGATGGGCACAGCAGGACAATTATGGCACGAATGGGGAATAAAAGAGGGGGCATGCTAACGTCTTGCAAGAAAACAAGAGGGAAAACGCCCAGTAGGTAGGTCAACGAATGAGAAGGGAAAATCATTAAGCATTGTTTGAGAGAGAAGAGCTGTGAAAACAACATAACAATGGAGATATAGGCCTATTATCTTATTGGGAAACTAGATGTAGTAGAATAATTAATTCTGGTAGACTGCGATGGGAAGGACAGATGGCACGAATGGGGAATAAAAGAGGGGCATGATCTAACGTCTTGCAAGAAAAACAAGAGGGAGAAAAAACGCCCAGTCGTTCCCAGTAGTAGGCTCAAGAAGAGAAGGGAAAACATTAAGCATGTTTGAGAGAGAAGAGCTGTGTGAAACCAACATAACAATGAGATATAGGCCTATTATCTTATTGGGAAACTAGATGTAGTAGGAATAATTAATTCTGGTAGACTGCGATGGGCAGGACATATGGCACGAATGGGGAATAAAAGAGGGGCATGCTAACGTCTTGCAAGAAAAACAAGAGGGAAAACGCCCAGTAGGTAGGTCAAGAATGAGAAGGGAAAACATTAAGCATTGTTTGAGAGAGATTAATTATACAAGGGAAAATTTGAAAGAATTCTATAAAGATAGGAATGAGCGGACTGCTTATGAAGGCGCACCCATGTACCTCTGAGTTCGATACTTAATACATTTATATAATGACGTTCTTTAACAATTAAGATCATTAGAATCGCAATTCAAACCTGGGCGTTTTGATAAGAGGCTTCTTTTTTTTTAAGGTTGAGGTAAATATATGCTGTAAATCTATGATACGAGACCTATGCCTTCAGTTCCCTTTAGAAGGAACACATGTCCACAACGGGTTCGATAGTGCCGGTGAGATAGTATGAAACTTTTAGTGTGGTTTAAAAAAAAAAGTTCCAAGCAGTGAAACATATTACTTGCTCTTCGACTCAGCAGCCCTTGATGAGCTTTGGCCTCCTTCACAACCTTCTTCCATTGCTCTCTTTGCTGTGCCAATCTCCTTCATCCTCTTATCCTTAGTTATTTCAAGTCTTGTTCTAAATCCTGTAGCCATTTCTTTCTGGTCTCCCCATATTTTTAACCCCTATAATAGTGTCATGTAGTAAATATGTGTAGCAGAGTGGTTAAGGCAAGATACCTTGGCGCAGAGCTACGGGACTTGTGCTGTTTCGAGTCTCCACGGGGAAAGACATTTTCTCATGGAATTTCGGCCAGTATGAGACCGGTGCCCACCCAGCATCGTGACCCACTTGGGTAGTTACAATAAGTAGCGGCTCCAGGTTGAGAAAAAACAGCTTATAACGGCTGGAGAACCCGACATGCTGATCACATATCACCCCTACACTGGCTGAATGATCGTCTACCTCTGTTATGAACACATGTGGTAGCCAAATGCCTTCTAGGCCTGTCGCGCAATGGAGAGGAGTAGACTTTTGGGTACCCAACTTCATTATATTGCATTTCACAAATCAGTGCAATTCCACATATGCAAACGTAAATGAAATACAGGTTTAATATTCAATTGGACGGCTATGCGCCATTATGTAAGTTTTGAGAAAAATATGTTTAAAGTTTAAGTTAATCTTCACTATTTATTGTAGCGGCATACAGACAATATGGGTATTTTAAGTTATTTTCCTAGTTTTAGAGTTATGTATCAACAATCTAAGAGCGTGAACATTTGGCACTTAGCTGCATGATACGAAATTTATATTACCACTTATGAATATCTGATTTCATGCCCGTTTGTTGCAAAACATAGAATCTCGATAGGACTGTTGGCATTTACATTTTCTTTAATAATATGGCTATATTTAAAGACTTGGCGTTAAAAGTGTGTATACTCTATCTTCATGAGTCAATGCAACAGACGGCATCAATATATATATAATGGCGCTTAGCCGGTTGATACATAACATATTCTTCTTCTTCTTCTTCTTCTTCTTCTTCTTCGGCTTTTCCCCATTTATAGGTTTGCCGTCTTCAGTTTCCATTTATCTCTATCATTCCAATCCCCCTCTTCCAAATTCCTATCATCCATTATAGTTCTGACGTAGGTTTTCCATTTCGATCTTGGTCTGCCACGTTCATTTCTTCCAGGGGGTGACCATTGGTATATATTTTTTGGTCATCTTTCATTTTCCATTCTTTGTACATGACTATACCATTTAAGCATTTGATTTTCAATCCTCTTAACAACCGATGTGGTGACATTCATTTCTCTCCAAAGGAATTCATTTCTTATTTTATCCTGTCTTGTTTTTTTGGAGGCTTCTTCTAAAATAATCAAATTCAACTGTTCTAATTTTATTCATTTGTAATTCAGTCAAAGACCAAGTTTCGCTTCCATATGACAAAATATTTTGTATTATGCTCTTATAAATTTTCAATTTAGTTTCCTTTGTGATATTTTTGTTGCAAATTATTACATGTAATGTTTTGATTGCATTTTTTGCCATTGCAATTTTAGTCTGTACATCTCTCTCATAGGTTCCTTCTTCTTCTACTACTACAAGGTTTAGGCTATGCAGCCTGTTCCGGCGAAGTTAAAAGTGGAGTCCATCTTCTACGTGGTCGGCCAACATCTCTTGTTCCTCTGGGATTATACAGGAAGGTTCTTTTTGGTATTCTTTCGTTGTTCATTCTCATTAAATGTTCTGTCCATTTCTTATTATTTTCGCTGATTTTATCTTCAATTTTATATATATTTAATTCTTCTCGTATAGTTTCATTCCTTATTCTATCCGCTCTTGTGCATCCTTTCACATTACGTACAAACAGCATTTCCGCAGTCTGTATCCTGCTTTTATCCCTTGATTTCATTATCCAATTTTCATTTCCATACAACAACAAAGGAACAGCCATTGTTTTATATAATTTAAGTTTCGTATATTTCCTTGTTTTCCGACCTAAGGTTCTATTTATGGTTCCACAAATAGCCTGGTACCTAAACTTGTAATTATTGACCCAAGATACTCGTATTTAAAAAAATCACATTTTTTTTTATTTTCCCTGTTTCGAGAATGAGGTCATCCACATCCTTTCCCAAACACATATATTCACATAACATCTTCAAATTTTAATATTATTTACGTTTAAATTAGAATACTGTTATTAAATGAAGTGCAGAAACTCGGTTTAGTTTTACTCCAAGATGTTGTATGCGCAGGAGTAGGAGTCAGAACACCCAGTCAACTGGGGGCAGGCGATACATTACTGCTGACAATCATCTGCGCATACTGATGAGACAAAAGCGCTATTGCTAAACTGCATAACCCGATTTATAGCTTCAAACGTCATTTTTATTAATAACGTTACTTCATTAACCAATCCTAAATTCCACTTTCACAAATTCTCAGAAATAACGCGAGTTCTTGACCTCACGAGACAATGTTCAACTACGTCAGGTTGTTCTCGGAATGTCCAACTTTAATACAGAGTATTTCGGATATAGAAATAATTAAAACATAAGAACAACTTCTGATTTAATGCCAATACATAGATTAAATTAAATTGCTACACAGAGTGAAAACTGGGAATTGTTTTTATTTTATGTTCCATAAACGTCAATGTGGTTTTCAATACGTATAACTGGTTCTCAACCCTGACCCATGTGTTATGAATAGATCTTGGATTTTTAGGTTCTAAAAATCTTATTTTAGGTGCCTAAAATAAGTTCTGATCACATGCAAAATAGGTACTAAAATATATTTTAAACAGGTTCAGATTTACTACATTTAGCACACATTTATCAATTAAAATTATTATTATATTAATATTATTATTATTTTGATTAACTGATAAAGTTATTGTGTTTATGGAGAATCCAGGAGTTTAACATAGCATCCCGTGAATTTGGTTTTGAGAAATATCTTCCGGGGCGTGTTAATTGTTTTACACCTTCTCACTTAAAAGTAAGATTTTGTTTAAAACGTATTTCAAGAACATACTGTTCAAGATAATGAAAACGAATAGGCCTATGTAAATATTTTATTTTCTCGGAATCGAATAAAGACTTTTCATTCGATTTAGTGATAAAATATAGGTCATTTAGGAATAGAGGGAAAAATATATTCAAACGTTAATTTAGGCATTTAGGTACTATAGGATCACAATTTTTGATCATATAAATATATGAAACATGTAAATAAAATTTCATTTTAAGTTATCTCTTCAGGAACAAAATAGGTTTTGCCTAAAATCCGAAGTCTAATTATGGATAATTATGAAACCTCTTCTTCCAATGACGCGAGGTTCAGTAAGCTTCAATCCTACAGTAGACGTCACTCTGAACAGCGATCGGATGTAAACAAGAACAAGTTTCAGACTTATAAAATATAATTAGGTGGGGCATGAAGGTTGCGCACTGACTGTTCGGAGAATTTGGAGTGAAATATAAGTACTGCAATGGACACTAGACGGTACAGAAAACTATTTTAACCTCATACCCTCTGACGGCATGTACATTGGTTGCATTAACCATTCCTGATATCGTGTTTATGAAGGAACTGTTTCATCTCTAGTCTAGTTATGAAGCACCTGCTATGTTACATTATTGGCAGAGGCATATATTTTTTCTTGTAAGTCGGACAAATCTAGTAGTGTTGTGAAAATCTGGTCTTCAACAATCCGTCAGGAAAAATCAGGTGTTATTAGGTCTGGTGATTTGGCAGGTCATGTGAAGGATGGTGATACTCTCCCGATACAACTTAAAGGCATCACTTTATAGAAGATCGTCATCTAGATATGTGACTTGTAAGTCAGGTGTCACAAATTTGTAGCTCACTGTTATATAGTCTTCTTTATTCTCTGTTAGTCTCTCATTGGTCCTAACAATTTTGAAAGAGATCTTGCAATTTTTTTTACAATTTTTTAGCGAATTCCGAAGGTTTGAAGCTACTGATGCTTTTCTCATGAAAAGAGTATTAAAAAATCTTGCACCCCGCGTTCTGCTAGCATTAATTGCAACCTCCCGCGTGTGCGTGCGTGATCGTACCAATCTTTTTATAATTACCTTGAGTTTGAAAGTATTGAGTGCCTAAATCAACATACCTTTGTCCGGGCCCATAGAAGGCAAGGATTAATCCACCTTTCCTTAGTAAATTATTAAACATACAATACTGTATGTTAAGCAGTGTTATAATCGTGGAAGCTAGAAGGAAAAAGGGGATTAAATTACCTTGAGAAAGCTTTGGAATTTATATCAATGCCTAACATGACTAGCTACGCAATTAGTAAACATAAGTTAACTAAAAATAATTTAACTTTAATTAGAGTCATAAGTCAGATAAGTGAAATACAAATAATACAACAAAAGATTATTTTCTTGACCATTGAAAGATAAGTTATGAAATAAATAATAACATTAATCGGTCATCAAAAGAAAAATCAATAATAATAATAATAATAATAATAATAATAATAAACATACATACATACAAACACCCAATCCAGTCCAGCCAAGGGCTAGGGTACACGGTCCTGGTGGCCCTACCCTGGCTTATGGGACTGATTAACCAAACAGCTCCTTCGAGCTACTATCGACTTGACTCCGACGAAACCAAAATAGATGATGACACTGATATTCACGTGCACAGCTTATTTGAGGACTTCACTAGCGAGGGCATGATGCGCAGTAACACGCAGCGCATAAAGAAGAAAGAGGGAGGTACGTAGGAGAGATGACAACGAAGATAGGAATTGGGCACTGTTCTATAAGATCACTGAAGAGGGAAGACACGATGACATAGTAGTTACGTAGTATTACGTAGTTTTACGTACCGAAAAGGTGATTTCGGTACAATGTATTAGCGTGATGCTTGTATATATAACAGCAATATAAAATTAAAACTGCCCAACCTCCTCTATCGAATTGTACCAACCTTAGCCATTTTGGATGGACAGGTCTAGTTTGGAAATTATAACTAACTATTTTATTATATTTCAAAGTGGAACGCGATGTATACAAAATGTTTAAGAAATCCTATTAAATAACAACAATAATAATAATAACAATAATAATAATAATAATGGTAATGATAACAATTTATCATTCATTTAACAAACTCATCCTAAATAGACAATGTATACTTGACAATAGAGAAGGAAACCAATATAAACATTAAGTGATATAGAGACATTACATGCAGGATAGACACAAGATTGACTCTTAGTTCTTCCAAAATTATATATTATTAATATTATTATTATTTATTATTATTATAAATAGGCAAACGCAAGCTAATATTTCTTACCCGGATCCGAAACATTGTATCTTACTTTAAGAGAGGGAAAAATATTGCGAGTATCTGACAATACAATTTTTACGCAAATCTTTGGACGAAAGAGAAACGAAAAGACAGGTGATTGGGTAAAATTCCATAACAATGAGCTACACCATCTTTATTGGAAACCAGGAGTAATTAAGAAAATTTAGGACACGTATGTTGCGATGAGCAGGACATGTGTAACGAATAGGAAATGAAAGCAAGGCATGGAAACCTGTTGTAGGAAAATTAAGGAGAAACTACCTAGTATATGAGTCAAGAATGAGATGGGAGAATAATATTAACCATGATTTGAGGGAGGCGAACTATAAGGAGAATGATTAGAAAACAATAGCTCAGGACAGGGAAGTATGGAGAGCTTATTTCCGCTTCCCATGAATGTCCGGGTTCCTTAGAGTTAATAATAATAATAATAATAATAATAATAATAATAATAATAATAATAATAATAATAATAATAAAAGTTTTGTGTATATTGGCAGAGTTAAGTCAAAGAGAATTACCAATAACAATTTAAGTTTCCAATTTCTTTTGTCCAATGCCACCAGGCTGTCTTTTATGACATTACTGGCTTTCTCCCCTGGCTTTGGCGGAATTGTAACCTCTAAGGTTGGGGCACCTGAAAAGCATAATAACGTTACCCCGATCATGTAATTGGTGATAAATGATAATGAAGCGCCAGGAGAGTCCTTAACGTAAACTTAACCTAAATTCTAGATCATGGACAACCGCATGAATAATTCCCATTAAGGAAAAATTTCAATGGTCTGACCGGGAATCGAATCCAGGAACTCATGAACTGTAGCCATAAACGCTGACCACTAGCCCATGAGGATGTTCTAGGAAATAAAATGTGTTTTTCTTTTTAAGATATAAACACTGTTCGAAACTTATAAAATACAATCACTTGTTTAAAGCACCCTATTCACTCTGGGGTTTAATATCCCCCTCCCTATGGGTTTGATTGCTTATGTATTTCAGTTAGGAACATATGAACATGTTAATGAAAACGTATGAATGGATTTGATATTTACGATTGGCACAATATAACGTCAATCACACATCGAGTTATTAATTCAAACTCCAGCAATTTTCGTGTCTGTATAACTATTATATTGAAAGTAAGATCATATCATAACCTCTTGCTTTACATGAGAAATATCATCACTCCACATCATACAGTGCACTATCTGCACTTCCCGTGTGTGGAATCCCCTATTACAGTTATTGGGGTGCCGACAGAGACGTTAGAATCATTTATAAGAAACATTCATTTACTTTTGGTTTAACATTGTTTGAACATTATCTTCACGCTAGAGTAAAAGTAAAGTGATCCCACAACAGGCCCGGAGGCCCTTGGGGTAGTAGGAGGTTAAGGTTCCCACTTTTTCTAGACAATCGGCACTTTATGCCAGCCGGGTTGTCAGCCCTGCGTGACGGCCGCCTTTACCCCAGAACAAGCGTCTGGTACTCATTTCCGTTAAAGGTTGAGTCGACCCTAGGGCCATAGTGCCGCCAGAGGGTTTTGGTCAGTTTAAAAATCCTGACCCCAATGGGACTTTAACCCTCGACCCTCCGGTTTGTAGCTCAGTGCCTTAACCACTACGCTACGGCGTGCCCCCTTCACGCTAGAAGTGTAGCTATTAATTGGCAGTTCTTGTTTAATAATTACATTATTATTATTATTATTATTATTATTATTATTATTATTATATTATTATATTATTATTATTATTATTATTATATTATGGTCACCATCATCAAAAACTACCAGCTTCACTGATAGACTACTTTCGAACTCGGACCAAGTGATCGTCTTCTTTTTATTTACCGGTACAACAAACGTTTTCCATGCCACTCTTCCCCATTCGTGCCACATGTTCTGCCTAAATAATCTTGGTGGAAAGGCCCTGCGGCTAGCCAAATTAACGACAAGCGGTGAGCGATTCCTTTTGGTTCTCCAGGATGTCCTAGAAAGGAGAACCCCGGGTTCCTGCTTAAGCATTAGCCCCGGTGTGATTTAGATATGATTAGATACAGGTATAATAATAAATAATAACGAATAACCAGCATTCCAACCTGCATGGTAGTGGCAATGTGCTCCGACTTGTGTATGATTTCGTAATTTTTGAATATGGCGCTTGTGGCCGTCAGCCAATCAGAGGCTGGTGATTTTTTAAAATGTGATTTTTTGTATTAATTTGTTAGGATATCGTGATCGAATGATGTCCATGGTGTTCTTAATGATTGTTTTAAGCTAATACTGAGATATTGTTAGTTTAGTTTAATTTAAAATTATTATTGTCGCGAATTATGTGTTAGCCATTCGCGTGGCTGTCTGGGGATGCCACGCCCCTTTTTTGAAAATGTGTTATTTTGTTGGATTCGAAATATATAATTATATTATTTCTTTTCTGTGATATATTATGTGGTACTTGAATGCATTTGATGTATTTTCAATTAAGTTTGATTATTTAAAATGCCTAAAAAGCAGTAGTGTCTCTGAGCCAATCAGGAGGCTGTGTGATGTTGCCACGCCTATTTCGTGGACTTGTAAAATTTTTCGTTTAAATTTTTATCGCGAAGTTTGCACATTAGCAGCCCAAAGCCGATCCAGGGAAGTTCGCACCCTGTGATGGAATAAAGTAAGTCCGAAAAACCAGCGCCAAGTCGAACCTAATGCAGTGTATGAGACCATAATTGTTCCAATTACTTCGGTTCCCCATACAAATCATGCAGCTCAAAGTTAAGTAGTATCCTTCTTTCACATATTTGTCTCTCTGGTCCAAACATTTTCTCTAGCACTCTATTCTCATATACTTGTAATGTTTTCTGTTAAAAAAATTATTATTATTATTATTATTATTATTATTATTATGTCTTTATAAATTGTTATAATTTGTTATTTGTAAATGTAACCAGTAATCTGAATTTTATACAACTGTACAGATTGAGCGGAATGTATAGTCTCTTGGCTTTAACGCTCTCAGAATAAATAAAACATTATTGTTATTATCTTCTTCCTTCCAAGTATTAGGCCAAGGCCTGTTACGATCCTATAGAAAATTTTCCCTCCAGCGTTTCATAGGACGGCCCAGTGATCTTCGTCCTCTTGGTATATAATTATAAATAGCTTTGGGGATCCGATTTGAACTCATTCTTTCAAGATGGTGTTTCCAATTTAGTTGGTACTGTTTAATATATTCCAAAATTGGTGTAGTCTTCAATTCTTTTAAGATATCGGTGTTCCTTTTCCGATCCCATCTGGTGTAACCCGCTGTTCTGCGCATGAATCTCATTTCACAAGCCGTTATTCTGCTTTCATGTTGTTTTCTTAGTGTCCATGCTTCACTACCATAGGTCAACACTGGTCTAGCCAAAGTGTTATATAAACGTAATCTGGTGTTTTTTTGTACAAGGGATGGTTTCATAACTTGATTAATAATTCCTAAACTTTTATTATAACTAGTAACTTTTTCAGGGATATCATTTTCATCCCAGATAGAGAGATAATATCCAAGATATTTAAATTGATTAGATCTCTCTAAAATTTTATTCTGGATACAGATTTTACTTTGTATGGGGTCCTTCCCATGAAATGCCATAATTTTAGTTTTGTTAATTGATATTTCCATATTAAATTTGGCACCTATTTTTTGTAAATTATAAATTGATCGTTGCAAATCATTTTCGGAAAGTGCAGAAGAGCTAAATCGTCTGCAAAAAGAATAGCATCGAGTTTGAGGTTCCTATTGATGGGTATATATCCTCGTTGTGTTTTCCTCCATTCATTTATTAATTTATTCATGTATATAATGAAAAGCACCGGTGAAAGTCCACATCCCTGTCTTACTCCAGTGTTGATCTTTTCCCAAGAAGATAATTTGCCATCTTGTTTAACAGAGATTTCATTATCTTTATAGATGTTGAAGATATTAGTAATATATTGTTGTGGAACGTTATCATCAGCTAAAATTTGTAGTAATATATTATTGTCATTATTATTATTTTATTATTATTATTATTATTATTATTATTATTATTATTATTATTATTATTATTATTATTATTAGCTTATTGTTAATACCCGCCATTGACCGTAAAATCGCCAGTAAAACTGAAACCACGATCGATTGCAAAAGCTAAGATCTCTAATGCAATCGGAGGGTGGTCAAACATCAACAGTGAATAATGGTTCAAACGTAAAGAGCAGATTTGACCCGGAGGTTAAAGCATCCCTTTAGGGGGTCTTAGTGCTACCACCATGAGGATTGTGACGGACAGCTTTGTAGATCGATCAACGTCAAAAAAACTAATGGGGGGAGTGATGAACTGGCCTTCATTAAGATTGTATTTCAAGTCACAGGTAACACGTCAGTGAATTTCCTACTCTAATAATTAAAATATCCATTGATACAGGGAACCAAATACCATAGGTCTGTCTGAAAGGTTTAATACATACGCAAGTCTCATAGCCTGAACCACCTGTAAAATACAAATGACTAAGTATGCTAACATATATAATAATAGAACAGTAGTTTCATATTAATTATGATGGTGGTCTTAAACAATTGCTAAGGTGTATATGTCGTAGTGGTGTGTCATTTTTCTTCATTTTAAGAAAAAGGTGTTTTGTTAGTCAAGTATACAAAGAATCAAGTTAGCTTAATACTGACTATTTATCTCATAGACCGATAATTTTGCCTCTTACTGTTGATAAAATTGCCTCTTCCTGTTCGTAATGAGAGATATCTCCGCAAATTAACTTATTTGACAAGGATATTGATTCAACAATGTACGATTGATATGGTACAGCAAGAAATACCAAAAGAAAACAACTTCAAAAATTGCCAAAAAAAAGTTAGTTCTGTTACTCTAAAAATTTATTAAATGTTGTGTAATGAATCTGCATTATTGTTAATAGGTATTTCTCATACAATCATCTGTTATTGATTTTTCCCAAGCCCAAAGAGATTAAACAGTAAAAATATGTTATTTATAACTATACATCCGGCTTTGAAATCGCCCGGAATAAGATCGGAGTACATAACCTCACATTTGGTAAATATTAAACATTATAATTATTTTTAGCTTCTGATGTTGTATTATTCGCTAAATAGTCACTCCAAATCCAACGCGAGATTGAATTTTTCATTAGAAAACCTCTTGTCAGATTACTGTTGATAATCATTGAGATATGTATTGTCCTAAGTGATGGTGTTAATTGTTGATGTATCTGAAATAAGTATGCAATTTCTTCTTTACAACCATGCATTTTACTTATCTTTATAAAAAAAACTTACTCCACTATGCCATATACGCATTTATTTAATGGTAAACCCCGAAAAATGGTTAATCATGGGCAGATTTCTGAAAAAAGCGGGGAACGAAAACAACACTCAACCGTGAATGAATAACTAACTAACACAATGTCACTATCGAATCCGCAAGTTCATGGCAATGCGAACATCAGCTATCCATATATCCCTACCCTGAGCTAATGTTTTCCAATCATCCCTTATACAATTTACCTACCTCAAAACAAAGTTAATATAATTTCCCATCTTAAATTCTTGGCCTACTACAGGTCGCTTTACCATAGTTTTCCTACAAGGGTTTTTCCATGCCCCTCTTTCATTCCCCATTCGTGTCACATGTCCTGAGTATCGCAGTATACGAGACTTAACTCTTGTTATTATATGTGCTTTCCCATTAATATAATGTAGCTCACTGTTATGAAGTTTTTCAATTCAATTATCTGTTCGCCCAAAAAAAAAAAATCCTAAGCACTTTAGTAGTTCATTGTTGGCCTTCATGGCCGCTAATCATAATATTAAAAAACTTCGGTCTATATGGCTATAGTCCATGACTGGTGTTTCTTCCAGACATTTCTCCCTCAACTGCGAAGGTCATCTTCAGTGGGGAGTACTTCTAGGTATGTTCCCTAGTCGGAAGCTCAACTCATTTCACAGTCGAAGAAAGTCTGGAAGAAACGCCAGTCATGGACCACGGCCACATAGCCCGGAATCTCTTAATATTATAAGCACTTTATTCTCAAATACTCGCATTTTTTCATCTCCTTTAAAGGAGTCCATTTAATATATCTGGATGAATAACCGTTTTATATATTTTTGTATAATATTTTTAAGAGAAATTGATATGACATGAATCCAAACTTCTGTGGGACTAAAGTTTATTAACAATTACAAAAACACGTCGTTTATCCTTTACATTCATGTATGATATTCCGTTACTAACAAACTTAACATCAGATAGCTGAGAAGATCCTCCTTCTGATAAAAGAAAGGTGTTCCGAATTCAGGTCTTTCTGCACCCTTTAGAATGTTGTAAAGTTTCCTGATTTCTGACTACTTTCTTCCGGCCAACTAGTTTTCTATAAAGCTATTACTAATAAATTAAGTGTAATCTTCTTCTTCTTCTACTACTTCATGAAATTAGGCCTTTTGACTTATTTTCACATCAAGTGGGATTTAATTAATCTTCCCATCTGTAAATGAGGATCCAACATTTGTGTATCATATTGGTTTGTACTTTAATAATAGCTGAGGGATTCTATCTGTAGGCATTCTTTTAACATGTTGATACTACTCGTAGTTGTTTTTCATACTGTCAATTCTATTTGTTAAATAATATTTAAGTCCTTTCTAATATCTTCATTTCTCATAATGTGGCCAGGAAGCATTTGCATTACTGAGAATCATCAAATGAGTAACCGGACTGATTAAGTGTAATTAATATCACTGTTGCATAATTTTAAATAGTTTACTACCTAGCTTAATTGTTTTACCGAAGTGGCCCCTGAGTAGCGTCGCTGTCACGCAATGGGTCCGAGCTCGATCCGCGCTTGGGATATTTCTCCTAGGTGATGATTATTTGGGATATTTCCTCACCTATAAGACAAAATTAGGAAACTTTAAGGCACGAATGTTTCCCGAACATCAACTTCCATCATAATCTTCATTATCATATTCGTCATGTTTAGTTCGAATGTGTGAGTGAATGGTGTGCTTAATCTTAGTGTTGTGTTGTCTCTGAGGAGGCCCTGGATTGAGCTGAACACTTAATCAGGGAGGCCCTCCATGTCCTTGTGTGGTCAAACAAGTGTATGTGTGATTAAGAATTTAAAATCCCACGTGGGACATGCAAAAGTACATATAATGTAAGACGTTAAACTACGATGGGGAAGAAGAAGAAGCATAATTTTTCGTCTGTAATGTAATTCATTTCATGTTGTCTATTGTTTGGTTTGTTTTATACAGCGCCTTTCAAGTTGCACGGCGGCCGAAACAGCAGCCGAAAATAACCGAGCTGCTGGCACTGCCGCCGATTTGAAACCCCTTCGTACGGGCGTGGAAGTCATTTAGTCAATCTCACAGCGCTTTTGTTTCAGCGTGATCGTGCTTTGAGTGCTTCGTATGAAATGTTATTTCTATATTAGTGCTACAAGTGTTATTGTGCTTGGTAAGTGAAATGCAATATACTATTATCAGATATTGAAATATCAATACGATCCTTCTAAAGCACCTACGTCTTGCTGCCAGTGATATATATTTTTAAATAATTAAGTTTTGTGTTAAATTATTTACTGTAGTAAAATCCTACTACTACTTTTCTATCCTGGTTGAGTGGTAGGCAAGGTCTTAAGGTCTTAACTCCGCCAGGTAAAATAAATATATTATTATTATTATTTACTACATATATTTTATTTATAGACGAATTTAATAAATAACTCAGGAAACCATCATTACAATTCAAAATTGGGCGTAAAGTGCCGAAAAAAATGAACAGAGACTTCATATTTGAAGCCTGAGGTACATTTACTTGACGTAATTCTAAGGTAAGAGCTCATGGGTTTACATCCTTTCCGAACGAGGCCATAGTCAGGATTATTATACCGTAAAAAAACCGATCCCGGTCGGGTTTCAACTGCGAATCTCGATGCCAGAAGCGAGCATGGTAATCATTAGTTCATCAGAAACAACTTACTAAGTAAGATCTCATATTTGAATTTTTCAACTAGAGAGGCAGAGTTAGATTATATATATAGTTTCATTTAGATACACTGTAATTAAATTATGTTGCCAATCAGAATATGATATAAATTTCCGTACATTAACTAATAAATATCCTCTGCTCGTATCCTGCGTTATGTGATGTCGAGGAATTGCATCCCCCTATTGACTGACCAGGCTTGTCACACCATCACAGGTAGATGAAATGATATGAAACGAAATGGATGAAAAGAGAGAAAAATAGCAGGATTTTTATAATTTTTTTCGCATTAATTAAAATGGTTTGATAGACCTCAGTATGGAAAAGTGATGGAATGAATTTTCTGGCAAGTAAAAACAAGAGTGGTCTCACTACAAGCCGAAGGATGTCCATAAATTATAGGAGGTCAAAACTCCCCGTTTTTAGACAATCGTCACGACATGTCAGCCAGGTTGCCAGCCCAGCGTGACGGGATATGTGTCCATCAAAAACCTCACATGGAGTGACCGAGACGCGAATTCGGGACTCAGAGACGAGAGCTTGTATCTGACCCACAGTGACGGGAAAAGCTTAAATCCACCATTTAGCATTGTGACGTAATGAAACTTTCTTACGTGGTCGAGTCGAACATTCATTACTAGGCCATTCCATGTTGTTGTTTCGTTTTATTTAAACTATTCAGCTCGGCCATCTTATAGTGCAATCATATTGTGTTAATTTGACGTCATGCTTACATCATTCATGGCAGCATCTGCATCATGGAGGGAGACATTACGTCGCAGCCCAGTTGCACTTTGTATCACACATATTCATACCTGATGTAACCACTTTCGCCTCGAAATTACCACATTTACCATCCTGTTTTTTTTTTCATGGCGTCGGGCCTAGAAGACCCTTGGCCTATTAGCCAGCTGTTAGTCCCACATCCACGTGTCGATTATTTAGCCAGTATATGGATGACATTTAGTCAGCATATCGGGTCCCCCAGCTGTTATAACTGGGTTTCTTAACCTGGAGCAGCTATTTATTGCATCTATCTAAATTTCTTAAGATTCTAGAGTCCCATACCGGCCAAAAACCCATTGAAAAAATATCTTCCCCCATGTGAACTCAAACCAGCGCAAATCCGGTAGCTCTACACCAAGGCATGATGCCTTAAATCGCTCAGCTACACCGCGAGATCATGTATATTATTCTTCTTATTCTTTTTCTTCTAGTAGGCAACTATAACTTCAGTGAAGTTTTGGCCTCCTCAATTATGTTTCCCCATTCAGATCTATTCTGGATATAGACTGGCCAATTTTTAATTTTCATATCTGTTATATCTTTCGTTTTGCTAAAAATCCAAGAAGCAAGTCCTCGGGGAGGGACTTTAAGCCGTGGATCCCGAGTCTGAAGATGTTCAGGCTCGTAAAAGATCCTTAAGCCTGAATGAAAAGGCCTATAAGCAAAATTTACCGACCTCAACGTCCTAATAATACCATAGTTCTCTGTTAGATGTCTCATTAGGTAGGTGTGTTGACCGCATGCCATTCATGACATCTCTGAGCAAATAAAAATGAACTTGGTCAAGTAACTCCTTACGAAGGAGAGACTATGTGTCAACAATGGGCTACACCATTATAGATAGATAGGTTTTGTTTTGCTTAGATCTATGAGGGGGCACGCCGTAGCGTAGTGGTTAAGGCACTGAGCTACAAGCCGGAGGGTCGAGGGTTCAAGTCCCGTTGGGGTCAGGATTTTTAAACTGACCCAAACCCACTGGCGGCACTATGGCCCTGGGGTCGACTCAGCCTCTAACGGAAATGAGTACCAGACGCTTGTTCTGGGGGTAAAGGCGGCCGTCACGCAGGGCTGACAACCCGGCTGACATAAAGTGCCGATTGTCTAGTAAAAGTGGGAGCCTTAACCTCCTACTACCCCAAGGGCCTCCGGGTCTGTTGTGGGATCACTTTACTGAGGGTTGTGAGGGGTAGTGACGTGTGTATAACCTCTCCTACCTAATTCTCATCCTCACCTTCTCGTGGTACAACCCGTTTTCACAAGCGAGGCTCTGAGGACCGAGTCACGGCGGTATAACCGTTCCATCAGGTACTGAGTAAATGCGGTATCCTAATGTCTGTCCAGAGACTAAAAGGTAGCAGCCCTACCACTGGACTACTTAGCGTCAGGCCAGTAACCTGTCCTAAGGAACTTCAAAACTACTTTCAAGTCTCAACACGAAAAAAGCCAGAAGGAATTGAAATATGACGACCCACAGCAAAGAAATATGGTTAAAAGAAAACAAAATTTCTGATTATAAGTCAAGATAGATGCAACATGTTTATCGAATGGAAGATCACAGAATACCCAAACAAATGTTAAGATATCAACCTGCAGGAAGAAGAAGACCAGGACGTCCACTCAAAAGACTTCTGGATGGTGTTTCTCTTGAGGCCGAAACAGGTCAACAAATGGCCTAAATTCATGAATGTACTATGATGATGATGATGATAGATCTATGACCATTAATCTGTCAGGTTACATATTGTTGAGGATCTTTAGACAGTATTTTTTTCGGAGTTAGGGATCTGGCCTAAGGTCCAACCTCCCAACCTCGTGGGATGTGTACTATTACTGCAAGAAAACTGCGCTAAATCCGAATGAGGAAACTGGTTTGCTGGTAATTGGATATGCCGGATGATCAGTTCAAATCGCTGTATTAGTCACGGTGTACTAAATCATAATGCATTTATATTCAACTGGAAAAACACTGACAATAACTGTTGGTTAAGTAGAGAAGAGAGGCTTCACAAACTGTTGATAAACCTAATCATGAGAGTTTAACAAGAGAACAATGTAGTTTGTTTGCTGTAAAATCCGGAGCCAAGTGTGTTGAACTGTAACAACATTACCTAGTTTCATTGATTACTCACCGATAAAACGATACTGGCCACAGCTACTTAGCCAGGTTTACTGCACAATCACATAAACAGAATATTAAAAAAGCGTTTTAAATTAACTAACTCGCTGGTAATATCGAACCCAAAAATCCATGGCCGCAAGAACATGAGGTCTCTATATTAAGGACCCTTGAAATAGCGTCAGCCCGCAGATCCGAATAGGGGAGTATTTCGTTTAAGGATCATTTTATCCAGGTGGAACCCATGTCCATTTTTCTTGAAGGTTCTGTTTTTACAGTAAAAATATCCAGTTTGTCGCCCACTATATATTTTGTAGTCAGGATTATCGCCCTTATCCTGTCCAGCATCAATTATACTTGTTTCTTAGCCTAATTGCCAAATTAAAATAGATCTATGTTTTTCATGTTTTATTAACACTTTGGTCAAAGTTTGAATTAGTTTCCGTGAATATTACCACAAACTATTATTCTACCAGTTATATTATATGGGTTCTTACTTTAAGGGAGGAAAGGAGATTACAAGTATTTGAGAATAAAGTACTTAGGAAGCTTTTTGGACTAAAGAGAGACGAACAGACAGGTGAATGGAGAAGACTACATAACAATGAACTACATTGTCTTTATAGGAAGCCAGATATAATAAGAACAGTTAAGTCTCGTAGACTGGTATGGGCAGGACATGTTGCGCGTATGGGGAATGAAATACTTGCATGGAAGCTTTTTGTAGGAAAGCCAGATGAAAAACGCCCAGTTGGTAGACCAAGAATGAGGTGGGAGAATAACATTAACTATGATTTGAGGGAAGTAGATTATACAGGGAATGATTGGAAAGCATTACTTCAGGATAGGGATGTACGGAGAGCTTATGTCCGCGCGGCCATCAACCTACGGGTTCGATAGTGCCAGTGACTAAGTGAGTAAGAATATTACCACATACACCACAATTTCAGCACTTAGTAATACCGTTTTTAACTGTGAAATCTTATGAATTTTGGTAATTTCAGGACAACATAAATTGAAAAATGTGTGTACTCAAGAACTGATTTTTGGCTAATTCAAGATGAAGAAACAATACTTAGAATAATCTGCTATAACCAACAAATTAGGATAACAGATGTGAAATTCTGGACAAACGAGGTTTGGAGGAGACTGCAAAAAATTTGATGGGTTGGGTACGGAGAAAGGTGAGCGAAAATCGCAAGAATGTATGGAGAAAAATCAAGAACATCCGAGTTCGATAGTGCGAATGAGACAGTTAAACTGCGATAACTAAGATATGTGACACGAATGCGGAATGAGAGAGGGACAAGGAAACTTCTTTTAGGAAAACAAGAGGGGAAAGTGCTTAGTAGGTAGCTAAAAATGGGGTAGAAGAATAATATTGTGCTAGCCGTCGAGAAGAGCGGACGTGTTTTTGTTAGAGTGGTTGAAGTGTGCAGGGGACAAAGCATTATGGAAGAAGTTAGAAAGCTGATTGAAACATTGTCAACTGAAGTGAAAGAGGGGTTTGAAAAGTGCAACGTGGGTGAAAAAATTCGTGATATTGAGACGAACATGCATCGGATGGAGGACAGATTGAAATGGCTGGAATCTAAATTAGACTATCTCGAAAACCAGAGTCGCCGTAATAATATTGTGATATATGGTGTACATGAAGAAGACAGAGAGAGCTGGGAGGAAACTGAACATATAGTTAAAAGAGTAGTGGCGCAAATCGGGATTGATTTGGCGGACAGTGATATTGAAAGAGCGCACAGAGTAGGTCGTTGGAATAGTGGAAAGAGACCGATTGTATGCAAATTATCACACTACAAAATAAAATGTTGGATCCTTAGAGACAGTAAATATCTTAAAGGGACCGGTATCAATATTGCCGAAGACTTTAGTGAGAAGGTGCGCCGCGAAAGGGACTTTCTCAAGCGACACATGCTCGAGGCGAGGAGGCAGGGCTGCCATGCAATCATGCAATTTAATAAATTGATTATAAATGGACGAATCTGGAGCAGGGAACAACTACAAAATATGGACAACTCTGAAAATGAATTTGAAGAAGTCATTGACAGCGAGTCCCCAAAACCTACAGGGACGTTTCAACAGCAGGTGGTCTCCTTACAGCAGAGGAGGGAGAAAATTCTACACGGGAGAAAGAGAGAGGGAGCACTACGATACTAACTCCCAGGAATCCAATAAACATACAGCAAAAAACGGCCGAACGCAAAAATCATACCCCACCTCTAAGAGGTGAACGACCGGCAGACACAAGAACTCCAACAAGAAAATCACTAAGACTTCTGAATTTACCCGCAGAAAAGGAACTATTGAGAGGGGGAAGTTCGAAAAATACAGGTAAGACTAATGACAAGGGAACACAATAGGGTTTGTTGACAGTAGGTTCATGGAATATCGAAGGGTTAAAACAAAAACTTTCAATGGACAGATGTGTAGAGTTTATTGAGACTTTTGATATATTAGCCCTAGGAGAAACATGGTTAAAAGCTAATGAATGTTTAAATCTATGTAATATGAAAGGTTATTTTAAGGGTAATCAAAATAGAGGAAAGAGAGGTAGATATCCAGGCGGTGTTGCCATTTTATATAAAGCTAACTTAGACCCATATATTAAAAAGGTAAATATTACTTTAAAAGAGGCAATTTGTATATATTACCATACAGAAAGAGCAGACATGTGTCTGTTGTCTATTTACCGCCAACCACTAAATTCCAGGTATGCCAATCCAATTTTTTTCGTTGAATTGTCTGACTCGTTGGCAGAAATAAAATATAGGTTTCCGGAAGCGGGAATAATAATTTTAGGGGACTTTAACTGTAGGATTGGGGAGGAAAATATCATTATAAAATCGGATGATAATGAAACACGAGGTGAGGGTAGGAGAAGCAAAGATAAGATTTTAAATTCAGAAGGAAACCAATTGTTAGCTTTTTGCGATGCATTTGAACTTGAAATTCTGAATGGGAAATATGGGGAAGATAAAAATGGAGAACTGACATTTTATTAATAAAAATGGAAGTAGCGTAATCGATTATTCAATATGCACACAAGACATGATTCCAGTCCTAAGTAATTTCTGTATAGTTTCCAGAATCGAATCACACCACTTCCCAAACAAACTTATTTTAAATATGAAAGGTATTAGTGATACAGTTAATGATGAGGTGGCAACAATATTGCGGCCAATTACACGTTTCAGGTGGATCGAGGATCTGAGAGAAGAATTTATCAGGAGTTTGGAAACGCTAATACAGGATCTGCAATTAAATGATCTTAGCGGGGAGGAAATTATTAAAACTTTGACAGAATGTTTTCAAAAAGCAGGGGAAAATTCAAGGTTATATACGCAATGAACCAGAAGGACAAAGGGTGGTACAATAATGCATGTAGAAAGAAGGAGAAATTTGTCGAAAGTAGTCTTTTAAAGTTTAGAAAAGAAAGCACAGATGAAAGCAGAAAAAATTATGCGCAAGAGAGAAATGAATATAAAGAATTATTGGCAGAAACAAAACTAGCATGGCAAAATAAGAAATCCGAAGAAATGAGAGTCGCGACTGAAAGTGGGAACATTGCGGACATATGGAAAGCGTTAAGGGAACTCAAAGTAAAGTCCATAAATCGGACAAGAATAACGCCCGGGGAATGGAAAAGTTACTTTGATAGGGTGCTGGGAAATGAGAGGTTAAGATATAATCAAGGAAATATAGTTGAGATCCCTGACCCAATTCATATTCAATTACTGGATCAGGATATTTCGAAAAATGAAGTGGTTTCTTCCATTAAATGTTTAAAGAATGGCAAAGCACCTGGAATTGATGGAATACCAGGGGAATTCATCCAATAAATTATTAGACGTTTTGAAAACTGCGTTCAACAAACTTTTTAATGGAGGAGATTATCCGGAAGCCTGGGCGACAGGTGTCATCCAACCGCTATACAAAGGGAAAGGTGGGGCACAGATACCAGAAAGTTACAGGGGAATTTGTCTCTTGTCAGTGTTCGGAAAAATATATTGTAAAGTACTTTACGAACGAATAAGACAATGGGCTAAAGAGAACAATAGGCTCTCAAAATATCAGGCAGGTATTAGAGAAGGGTACTCCACGGTGGACAATGTATTTGTTCTGAGAACAGTAATTGATGACAATCTGAAAATTAAGGGGGGTAAATTATTTTGTGCATTCATTGATTTTAAGATGACATTTGATACTGTGGACCGAAGCACACTTTGGGAAAAATTAAATCGGAAAGGATTGTCTCATAAAATGATACGTGCTTTAATGTCAATTTATAAATATGTTAAATTTTGTATAAAAGTAGACCAAGGGCACATTACAGAGAGCAGTGAAGCCAATCGGGGAGTGAGACAAGGTTGCATTTTATCACCAATGCTATTTAACCCATTGGAGACACGTTTAAAGTGCCTAGCATGTTCACTGGGAACCCATTTAAATCTTTGCGCCGCTACTCCGGCTGCGCTGGACTTTAAATACACATACTCTGTTCTATCACTTATGATTTCAGATATTTTGTTTACCCCTGAATTTCTTTTAGTATCTTGTACTTTTACGAATAGCAAAGGAATGTGGCCTACCTGCTACCCTCTTTTGTGCATTGTAAACCGTTATGTTTTGTTATTTTCAAGGCTGTGAAAGTTGACAAACAATTCAGAAACCATCTTTTTGTAAAAGTTCTCGGACATTGCCTTGAAAGTAAACACAAATCATATGTTCAAACAAGACCGAAAAAAATAACAAACGCAATATAATACTGTACATAATAAAATAAATATATGAAATAAAATAAGCATAGACCTATACATTATAAAATCAGGAAAAGTTCTTCGTATATTCTTTAATTATCATAGTTATATATCGACCTGTAAATTATAAAATACTATAGATAAAAACTGGACGAAACTCACCTAATATTTCTACCATCAGTAGCATGCACGGTTACGTTGTCACTGTATATTATTTCATCGTCCGAATCTTCGTTCCATAATAATTCACTACAATCACTGTCACATAATATTTCATCCACTACTTCACTTAGTTTCTCAAAAGCAATACGTTCTCTCCTATTTACGCACATATTGCAAGAAAAAAAATTAATTTAAAACTATGAATTTTAACAAATAAGCACTGAATTTATATTCACTTATATTTTACCGTAATAAATGCCTACAACTATAGTCTACTATTCTATAAATAATAACTAAAATAAACTATACAATACACTAGGCCTATACATATTTACTTTACATAAACAAACAACACATTTTACTGATGGTGAACCGAAAATGTAAACCACTAAAGAAACCTAACGTCTTACAGTGGGGGTTATAACACAATAACGAGTCTACCTCGTTGTGGGGCTGTTTGGACTTTCTACCTGCTCACGAGGGAGACTCGTTAAAAGTCTCCAATGTGTTAATCTATTCGTTGATGATATTGTAGACGTAATGCTAGAAGGAGAAATTGAGGCTCCGGAGATAGGAAATGTTAGAATCCCAGTCCTGTTGTATGCAGATGATTTAATTATCTGTTCCAAGACAATCAAGGGATTGCAAAGAGGTCTTGACCTACTGGAAATGTACTGTATGAATTGGGGATTTACTGTAAATGTTAGTAAGACAAAAACAATGACCTTTAAAAATGGGACGGTTTATGGTAGAGCAGAGGAATGGAAATACAGAGATCAAGTACTTCAAAACGTGAAACATTTTGAATATCTTGGTACGACGTTGAAAATGAACGGAAAGTGGAAAAAACATATTGATATAGCATTATTTAAAGGGAGGGGACAACTTAACAGTGTACTCGGTATTCTGGGTCGAGTGCCTGATATTCCAGTCAGCACATTAGAAAAAATGTATGGAGCTATGGTCAGGCCAGTAATGCACTATGGTAGTGAGATTTGGGGTTTCCAAAGAACGGAAATACTAAATAAGGTATATACGCATTTTCTAAAGTATATTACAGGACTTAGTAAGTCCGTTTCTAACTGTGGAATTTTATATGAATTCGGGTCATTCCAGGACGACATTAACTGTAAAATTCGTGTACTTAAATACTGGTTGCGAGTAATCCAAGGTGAACAAACAATGCTTAGAGCAATTTGTTACGACCACCAAATTAAAAACATAGATGTTAAATTTTGGGCAGACGAGGTTAGGAGAGAACTCCACAAGATTGGGATGGCCTGGATATGGGAAAAAGGGACTGGAAATCGCAAGAACGTGTGGAGAAAAATAAGGAGGAGGTACTTAGATATAAACCAACAAGATACTTTCGCCGAATGTACAGGAAAACGCTCACTGTGTTTACAAAGAGACCTAAAACACGTCTGGGAAAAGAATCGTATATACTCAACCTAGGATTTAAGGAGAGATCAGGGCTTGCTTGGTTTAGGATAGGGGCATGGAAATTTCTAAAATATTAGCGACGATCACGATATGGCGAATATGTCCAATGTGCGGGAAACTTTGGAACTTTGAGATGAGAGATACATATATAGAAATGTAAATGCTTTAGAATATGGGAGACGTCAGTTAACGTCATTATTACGGAAAGATTTCTAAATTCAAAATCGGGAAAGATTGGCATGCTATGAATTATTGGTAAATCCAGAAAATTGGATAAAACCTCGGTAAATTTCTGGACAAAACGCGAAAAATAAGGACAACACTCATTCATGAATAAATTATGTTATCAAAATATGTTATCAAAATGCAATACCATTAATTATTAACAATTATATATAAATTAATTAGTGTATAATGCTGTTGTGTTATTATTTAATTGTAATATTAATGTGTTTTCTTTATGTAATTGTAATGTTAATGTTTTTTAATGTATAATGCTATTGTGTTATTACTTAATTGTAATATTATTGTGTTTTCTTTATGTAATTGTAATGTTAATGTTTTAAGTGTATAATGCTATTGTGTCATTATTTAATTGTAATATTATTATTGTGTTTTCTTTATGTAATTGTAATGTTATTGCTGTTTTTGTTGTTTATTTTTCTTTACACTAGTACCAATTATTACTTTATTGTAACGGACTGTCAACAGCACGTACGGCTTACTGCCCGTGCGACCCATATTTGTAAATAATATTGTAAATATCTTACTTTTTGTCTAATAAAGTCCTACTACTACTATTAATCATGATTTGAGGTAAGTCAATTACACAGGGAATGAATGGATAACATTAGCGCAGGGATAAGTACTATGTATGGAAAGTTAATGTTCGCACAACCATGAATTTCTTTCAATAGTGCCATTGAGTTAGATATAATGTTCTATTTTCGGGGATTTTTTACTAAATACAACTGTTAAGACGACCTACTGAATTTAGAGATAGTATTAAAATAAGTTGTCTTTAGAATGTAATCAAGGTACATCAGTTAAGGCAAAAGTACTGGTAATATACCCTTTATTAGTAATTGACACTTTCACACTAAAATGTAATAAATAGTGTTTTCGCGGGAAGTGCACAGTTGAACTGAGCGTGGTGGTTTAAACTACATCCTCTATGAGCCATCATGCTTAGTTCAACTCTGCACTTCCCGCGAGAATATTACACTGAGCAACAAAAACATTTTTTTTTGTATCAGAAAGAAAAATATGTGATTCTGATAGTATTTTTTTCTCCTGAATTCAAATGTGATATCGGTTTTTCTCCATCACGCAAGGTTTCCGAGAGACAGGAATTTATAATTTCAAACACTTTAATATTTTATACATTCGTAATTACACAATATTCGAACATTCTGACTCACCTAGAAAGTAATAAATGACGATTTTCTGGTATATTTCGTCTGTGGAGCATCCCTTTTGATGGCCCAACAATAATCGGCCAGCATATTAGGATTCCATTTGCCTTGATATCTCTTTTCCATAGCTGAAATCTCCTGAGTTAGCTCATTTGGTTTTATTTTACAATGGACAAATGGACGAAAAAAGTTTATTAAAATAATAATTATTTAAATCCATTAATTGAAATTGAATAAAAAAAAACTTGGGGTGATGGAGAAATTCCGAATACATATTTGAAAACACGATAAAAACTGCATTAATTACAACTATTGTTACTCATGAGACAAAAATCATGTTGGCCAGTGTTATTTATTACATTTTAGTGTGAAAGTGTCATTTACTAACAGAGTATCTATTATCGGTACGTTTACCTTCTTTGTTAGCCTATAATACGGATAAAAGAAACATATATAAAAAAGCCCAGAAAAATGTTTTTGTGAACTAAAAGCCGCGATGTTCTATTTGTTCCGGAAATGAATGTGAATAACCACACCTGCCTAATTGAAATTCACAACATGAAATGGAAGGATTCGCAACAAAAAGCCTTATACTAACTTGTCTAAGAACAATTTGCTCGCAACAGCGACGTTATTCCTAGAATTCTACAGGTTTTTCCGCTGAATCGCCTGTCTACAATCATGAGAGTAGTAATTGCTCTTGTCATCTACAAAGCAACCTCTCAGTTTGAGATGTCTGTCTGTGGGATTTCTCATTTCCAGCAAATTAATGCCTACTTGAGTTTGTTCGATGGATTTGACATTCAACTATTCGTCATTCTATTTGCAACCATTATCTTCTAATAATGTGCTTTGCAGGTTTCTTGTTTTCTGGAGCACTTATTACAATAATGATGTATTTAAACTGGACTTTCCTTTCACTCATACAATGAATAGTATTATATGCAGAAAAAATATGTAAGTTCATAGCGTAGAATACTGTACATTTATTTCAAATAAATATACGTGTAGAAAAAAAAAAGAACATTTACCCAATAATTTATAATATGAGTCTGTCGTATCTTACCTCATTAAAGTTGAGTTCTTCTAGGACATGTTTCAAAACAGTTCTGTTTTATCGATAGCTTGTACATATGTTTCCTATTTGTTTCCTAAAAAAATTCATCCCGCCATATTGAATTTAAACTGTTAAAATTCTTTTCACTATGTCTTCTTCCTTCCAAGTATTAGGCCAAGGCCTATTACGATCCTATAGAAAATTTTCTCTCCAGCGTTTCATAGGACGGCCCAGTGATCTTCGTCCTCTTGGTATATAATTATAAACAGCTTTGGGGATCCGATTTGAACTCATTCTTTCAAGATGGTGTTTCCAATTTAGTTGGTACTGTTTAATATATTCCAAAATTGGCGTAGTCTTCAATTCTTTAAAGATATCGGTGTTCCTTTTCCGATCCCATCTGGTGTAACTATGTAATTAATTAAAAACAAGAAATGGAAACAAACAGAAACATTTTTGCCTGTTGTATTGACTTAGAATTTCACGGCCGGAGTTGCTACGATGGTCTTGACTGAAGATAACCCTTGAGGACGCCAGACGCAGTCTCTGGCGAAACGTCGGGGAATCAAGCCTCAGGACCACGGCCTACAGCCCTGAATCTTCTTCAAGATCAACATTTTTGCCTATGTCTATCCAAACAGCACAATAAGGGAAATTATGCAAGTTGAAAAAAAAAATATTAGGAAAAATAGAAAAAAAAAACGTTTGAAATGGTATGGACACCTCATAAGAATGGAAGAAGAGAGAATACCAAAGAAGAGCCTTAATTGGAAAGCTAATGAAAAGAAATGGAAGAGACTGGCCTAGAGAACGATGGATGGAATGAAGAGAAGTATGGAAGCTAGAGATTTGAGGGAACAAGATGCTTTAGACAGGAACTTCTGGCGACAAATCACTTTGGGTTAAAGGAGAAACACTGTATTGAGGAATATTCCTAAATAAAAAAATACTCAGTTAAATTAGTATTTAATTTAGTTCGGTATTAATGTTTGGTAGTGAGTCTTGGATAATACAGGAAAGAGATAGAATTAAGATTCAATCCACAGAAATGAGGTACCTTCGTAGGGTAAAAGGCAACACAAAACAGATAAGAAATGAAGATATAAGAGACGAAATGAATATATACAACTTAAATGAGAAAATAGAGGAATATAAAGGCAATTGGAGAGCCCATCTGGGATCATATGATAACAAGAGAACACCAGCAATAAAGTATAACTACCAACCTCAAGGAAGAAGAAATATGGGACGTCCACGGAAGAGATGGTTCTAACAGTGTGAAGACGGAACAGGCAAGATTGCTTGTCCCTGCAAATAAGATGATGATGATGATGATGATTTAGTCGTTACATTTTATGTTATTTATAATTGTTCCTAAATATTTTGACTACGTGACTTGTATATTTCAGTTTTTTTGTCAATAATCAAATTTTCATTTACTGTAATATTAATGTACGCAATTTTGCTTTCTTATAGTGAAGTTGTGTAACCGTGTGACCAAAATACTACTGTACTGTGTCTTAAGAATTAAGTTGGGTGACATTAAAGTTAAATTAAAACCTTAAATCAATTTTGTCTAATGTTGTGATTATCTTGGTAATAAAAGATTCCGGGCTATGTGGCCGTGGTCTATAACTGGCGTTTCTTCTAACTGGCGTTTCTTCCAGACGTTTCTCCCTCAACTGCGGAGGGCATCTTCAGTGGCGAGCGCTTACAGCTGTTGTTTCCCTGTCGTAGACTCGACTGCGAATGAGTCGCAGTCGAGTCTACGACAGGGAAACAACAGCTGTAAGCGCTCGCCACTGAAGATGCCCTCCGCAGTTGAGGGAGAAACGTCTGGAAGAAACGCCAGTTATAGACCACAGCCACATAGCCCGGAATCTTTTATTACCATGATTACCGGCCGTGAAAGCCTGCATTCCACTATGTTGTGATTATCTATTAATAACTATTGTCCGTCCACCGGATCTGTGCCCCCGGAAGATATGCGAACTAAAACCTACTTCCATTTCTGCCTCGGCAAATCATTTCCCTCCCAGCATTCCTATCTCTCTTTTCTATCTCTCTCTTGCACTTGCACTCCAGTGTAGTCAACTTGACTCCAACCTTGCATTATTCAATATTCAAGAGCCATGACACTGGGTGAAGTTTGATCTCACCCTACTCGATTGCTGCTGTTTGACGTAGTGGGAGGGGAGTGCCGTGAAATGGTGTGAGTATAGACGTGTACTTTTCTAAGAACGATGTCAGCGCTGTAGGGGCACAGATCCGTTGGTCCGTGTATAAACATATAATCAAATTTTATTTAATTGGAATGCGCACGTAGTAACAAATGAGGGAGATTTTCAAGAAGTGACACGATGCAGGTAACTAGGAACAGTAATTATAAATATGAAAGAGGAGCAGGAAACAATTAAACATAGGCTCGACACTGTAAATCCATGCTATTATGCATTACAGGGACTTTTGTTATCCTAAAATTTCTCTAAAAAATGTTAAACTAAAAATACTATTTAAAACGGCGATTCTTAAAGTTGTATTATACAGTAATAGATGCGAAAGGTGGTCTGCTACTCTAATAGAGGAGAAAATATTCGAGTCTTTGATTAAGAGATTGTTAAGGAAAATATTTGGGCTAAAGAGGAAGAGAGAGGGACAAAGAGAGAGAGAGGGAGAGAGAGAGAGAGAGACAGGGAGAGAGAGAGAGAGAGAGAGAGAGAGAAAGAGAGGAGAGAGAGAGAGAATGAGAGAAAGGAGATGAAGGAAATTACATAACAATGAGCAAATGATATTTATGGGAAACCAGATATAATAAGAATTAAGTTTCGTAGTCTGCGATGGGCAGGACATTGTGGCACGATTGGGAAGTTAAAGAAGATATTGGTAATTATATACTAATATACAGTGGAGTACCTCAAGATAGAAGAGCTTGCAGTGGTGTAGCTATACTAATTAATAGGAAATGGAGATCAAAAATAATAAGCTACAAATATGTGGATGAGAGAATAATAACAGTAAGGTTGAAAATAGATCGGAATTACTTAAACATTGTAGGAGTGTATGCACCAGAAGAAGGGAAAATTGAAGACACTTTTATTTTCTATAATAAATTACAACAAGAAATAAATGGTATTAAAAACAAAAAGTATCATCTCAGGAGGTGACTTAAACGCCAGAGTTGGTAATCTCCCAATCCCAGGAATAGTAGGTATGTTTGGAGAAAATGTAATAAATAGAAACGGGAAAGAACTTCGACAATTTGCTACCTATAATAAACTAAAAATCACGAATACTTTCTATAGGAAAAAGGACATACACAAGTATACATGGTGCGCTAGAAACCAAAGATCTTTAATAGATCACATAATGATTAATGATAGACTCAGGAATCAAATACAAGATGTAAGAGTATACAGAGGATGTGACATACGAGGTGTGATCAATAAGTTTCCGGAATGGCTTCAAAACAATTATACCATTGAGGAGTTTTTAATTTTCACCCAGGCTGTACACTCAGCATTTCCTTGTGGTGAATTTGAGGGGTCGCGCGACCTTCTCTGACCTTGCAGTATGCTGGTAGAAGCTCTGAAGTGAAGACGTGTTTTGTGCATGCGGCGATTTCTCTGTGTAGCAACAATGCGGGATTACGAGGAACAAAGAACATGCATCAAATTTTGCTTTAAACTTGGTAAAACTGGAACAGAAACATATCAAATGTTAAGAACAGCTTATGGGGAGGAAGCAATGGGCAAATCTCAAGCATTTGAGTGGTTTTCGAAATTTAAAAGGGGCGTGACATCGGTTAAGGATGAAAATCGTCTGGGACGACCAACTTCCAGCAAAACCAATAAAAATATCGATCGAGTGAGGGAAATGGTATTAAATGATAGGCGCATTACAATACGAGAACTGTCTGATGCACTAGCACTCTCGTTTGGAAGTGTTCAAAGCATTTTGAAAGACGATTTGAACATGCGAAGAATTGCTGCGAAGTTCGTGCCCCGCCTCCTTTCAAATGACCAAAAGGAAAGTCGTGTGATTGCCTGCACAGATTTTAAAGAACAGCTTAAAAATGAACCACGGTTCATGGAAAAGGTTATTACTGGTGATGAAACATGGATTTATGGCTACGATCCAGAAACTAAACAACAGTCTTCGCAATGGAAGAGCCCTGCATCTCCACGCCCCAAGAAAGCCAGACAAGTTCGATAGAATGTGAAGTCAATGATGATTGTTTTTTTTGACATTAATGGAATTGTGCATAAGGAATTTGTACCACAGGGTCAAACAGTGAATCAAGTGTACTACAAACAAGTGTTGTAAAGATTGAGGGAGAATGTGCGACGCAAACGGCCAGAGAAATGGAGGACTGGTGACTGGTTCCTGCATCACGACAATGCGCCCGCGCACAAAGCAATTTCTGTCCGCCAGTTTTTGGACAAAAATAGGATGAGTACTGTTCCCCACCCAGCCTATTCTCCAGATCTGGTTCCAGCAGACTTTTTCCTGTTCCCATGGCTAAAAATTCGGCTCCGAGGACATCGTTTTGAGGACATTGATGTCATACAGCGCGAATCGCAGAAGGCATTGGACACATTTAAAGAAGACGACTTCCAGAAGTGCTTCCAGCATTGACAGAAGCGCTGGGACAAGTGTATCAACTCCCAAGGTGACTACTTCGAAGGTAACAGTGCTGAATAGAAACTTTGAAGTGTTGTGTTTATGGCCTCATTCCGGAAACTTATTGATCACACCTCGTATATACAGACCATTACTTATTGGTAGCCACGATACTTATAATAGCCAAATGGAAAAAACCGAAAACTCAAGAAAGAATAAAAGAAGAGGTTTTTAAAGTATATCTTCTAGAAGAAGAAAGTATAAGACAATTATACCAAAAAAGGCTACAAGAACCCTTAGAAAGAAAAGCAATTAATGATAATCTAAATGAAGAGTGGGAAAATATGAAAACATGTATTATAAATGCTGCCAATGAAGCTATAGGAAAGAAGAAAAAAGATTCGCAACAAAAGAGGATTAAAGATATGGAATGACGAAATAGAGGAAGCTGTGCGAGACAAAAAAATAGCTTATTTAGAGTACTTACAAAAGAAAACTGAAGAATCTAGAACTATATATAAACAAAAAAGAAATCGAGCAAAACAAATAACTCGAACAGCCCATAAAGATTCCTGGGAAAGATTTATTTCCAAAATAGAGCACGATGTACATGGCAGACAATCGTTAGCATTTAAAGTAATGAAACAATTAAATACAACAGAAAAAGATACTGCAAAACTAAATACCATTGATCTGAACACATGGGAGAATCACTACAGAGAATTATGGTGTAACGAAGAAGAATTAGTTATAGAACGCCCTTCTGAAAGTGAAAATAAATCAGAAATAGACAGAATTACTCTAAGCGAAATGAGAGAGGCATTGAAAGAAATTAAAAATAGAAAAGCACCAGGTATAGATGGTATAAACAATGAACTGATAAAGTATGCAGGTTTATTTGCAGAAATAAGATTATTAAACTTAATAAACGAATGTTGGAAGACATGTAAAATACCTGAAAATTGGAAGATAGGTGAAGTCATATCCCTCTTCAAAAAAGGAAATAGATTAGATAGTAAAAATTATAGAGGTATCAGCTTATTGAACTCCACTTATAAATTATATGCAAAAATAATAAATAATAGATTGAAAAATATATCTGACACACTCTTAGAAGAAGAACAAGCAGGGTTCAGAAAAGGAAGATCCTCTAGTGATAATGTGTTTATTATAAAGAGACTAATTGAAAAGAGAAGAAGAATTTAACCTGCCAACATACTTGTTGTTCATTGATTTGAAAAGGCCTTTGACAGAGTAAATAGATCTATACTATGGGAAATAATGAAGGAACGAGGGATATCCACACCATCTAATAAAATCAGTCCAAGGCTTATATGAAAGAAACCAAAGTTGTGATAAAAACTGATGGAAAAAGGTCAGAAGAAATTTTAATAAATCAAGGAGTTAGACAAGGGTGTAGTCTATCACCCACTCTTTTTAATAAATATATATATATCGACGACATTATGAAACAATGGAAAATTATAATGGACAATGGCCTTATATTGAACAATAACTCAAGTATTAATAACTTACTTTTCGCCGATGATTTGGTCTTACTATACCATGATGAAGATCTGTTACAATTGGCTGCTTACAAACTAAATGCAATATGTAGCGATTATAATTTTAAAAACTTCAATAAGTAAAACAAAAGTAATGGCATTTTGTGGAAGAAATACTCTGCCTGCAAAAATAGTAATTAGAGACGAAATTATTGAACAAGTATCCCACTTTAAATATTTAGGATGTGTGACATCAGCTATGGGGTATGATAAAGATATTGAACACAAAAACACATCAGTTTCAAGCTATTTGTGGGTACAATAAATAGAACATTGAATAATAAAGCCCATAAACAAACAAAATTAAAATTTTATAAAACAATGGCTGTCCCTGTCCTTTTGTATGGGAGTGAATCTTGGATTACCACTACCAAACAAGAAAGTAAAATCCAAGCAGCCGAGATGGAATTTTTAAGAAGAGTAAAAGGCTGCACTAGAATGGACCAGATAAGAAACGAGGATATCCGTGAAGAACTGCAGATCTACTCCATAAAAGAAAAGATATTTAACAACAAGATACAGTGGAAAGAACATGTAGAAAGAATGGAAGAAACAAGATTACCAAATAAAATCTTCCATTATTTTCCAAGAGGAAGAAGAGATGTCGGACGTCCTCGGAAGAGATGGTCTTAGATCTATTAGTGAAGACGGAACAGGCAACTCTTGCCTAAACCAGGAAGTGAAGAAGAAGAAGAGCATGGAATCTCCAGGTAGGAAATTCATAAGGAAATCGCCCAGTGGTTAAGTCAAGAATAGGGTGTGAGAATGACATAAAACACAATTTGAGGGATATTAATTATACATGGAATTATGTAACATGTTCATCGAATGGAGGATCACAGGATACCCAAACAAATGTTAAGCTATAACCTGCAGGAAAAAGAAAACCAGGATGTCAACTGAAAATAAATTTGGGTGTCGCTTCTATTGACACTGAAACAGGTCAAAAAATGGGCTAAATTCATGAATAGGCTATGATGATGATGATGAAAATAATGGAATGATTGGAGAACATTAGCTGAGGTTAGCTTTTATCGGCACGGTTATGAAACTTCGGTTTCGACTGTGCTAGTGAGTTTGTTTGTTAGTTGTGGTTATGTGGATCATACTCGTAACGATTTGTATTTTTTAGTAATAGAAGTAAAATATATTTTGTCATAAATGTGATATTTTATTGGCTAGACATAGGCAAAACTGCCTGTGTTTGTTTCCATTGCTTGTTTTTGATTATTTAATGTGAGAGAAAAAGAGAGAGAGAGATGAGAGAGAAGAGAGAAGAAAAGGATGGCGTTAGCGGAGATAGAGAGGGAGAATAGAGAAAGAGAGAGGAGCAGAGAGAGAGAGAGGGAGAGAGAGAGAGAGAGAGCGAGAGAGGAGAGGAGCGATAGAGAGAGGAGAGAGATGAGAGAGATGGAGGGATGAGAGAGAGGGAGGGAGACGAGAGAGAGAGAGAGGAGAGAGAGAGACGAGAGAGAGAGGGGAGAGAGAGAGATGAGAGAGAGAGATGAGATGGGTGAGAGAGAGAGAGAGAGAGAGGGTGAGAGAGAGAGGGAGAGAGAGAGGAGAGATAGAGAGAGGGGGGAGGACGAGGGGGAGAGAGAGGGAGGAGAGAGAGGAGAGAGAGAGGGAGAGAGAGAGAGAGAGAGAGATGCGAGAGAGAGAGGAGCGAGAGATGAGGGATAGAGGAGAGGGAGAGAGAGAGGGGGGAGAGGGAGAGAGGGAGAGAGGAGAGCGAGAGAGAGAGAGTGAGAGAGAGATTGAGGAGAGAGAGAGAGATAGAGAGAGCGAGAGGACGAGAGGAGAGGGAGAGAGGGGAGAGAGAGAGAGAGAGGAGAGAGAGAGCGAGAGAGAGAGTGGACGAGAGAGATAGAGAGAGAGAGAGAGAGAGGGACGAGAGAGAGAGAGAGAGGGAGACGAGAGAGAGAGGGGGAGAGAGAGGGGGGAGAGAGAGGGAGAGAGAGAGAGGGAGGAGGAGAGAGGGGAGAGAGGAGGGAGAGAGAGGAAGAGAGAGAGGGAGAGAGAGAGAGAGGGAGACAGAGACAGAGAGAAAGAGAGAGAAAATAAGTTTGTACGATATTAAATAAAAATCGATTCATAGCTAGGTATCAGGATACCTGAATTGTTATTTATAATATATTGTTCATAAATATTCTCATTAACTTGTTCTTGTTCATTCGTCAATAATCAAGTTCTCATTTACCGTAGTGTTTGTTAATGGTCAAACTTTCTGCTTTCTTATAATGGACGCAGTTTAACAAATAAGACCTTTCCCGTTGTAATTCAAATGTGGGCGTGCGTGGAGCGACAAATTTTCATCAGATGGCTCTGATTTCAAAATTATTTTTTAAAATGAATACGGTTTAATCTCGGCAAGATAGTATTAAGTTAGTTATAAGTTACTTGCGTTTTGATATCATTTTGATTAATGAAAGTGTTTCAAGGAAAAACAAATCCCTGTTCGATATAAGTGGTATAAGTTGTTGTAGGACTATTTGTTCCCGCGTTTATAACATTGAAGATTTCACTGTTTGTTGAATAGAGGGCAACACCTACCTGACGACTGATAGTAATGGTAAAGCAAGCAATCAATGTTCAATAATAGTATTACATGACCTCCACAAGTTGTACCTGCAGATCGCTACTATACAACCTGCAAAAATTATATTCATAGCTACTACCATGCGTGTTTTTATTTAACCTTTCCATGCCTTCATAATTCGATATTACCCTACATTTATCAGCTAACAAACAAGTCATGAGCCTTCACGTAACAATCATCTTTCCGATGGATATTATCGAAACTTATTTTGCCTAGAGCAGACTTCAGAGAGTTATACTTAGTATTTTGTCTATTCAGTATTTAATTATTTGACCTGATGGCCTTACGATTGTGCTTCCAGTTCTTCCACTCAACCTAAACAAATAAGTAGCCTATATGTTACATTTCAATTAGCAATCACTATTACGGATAACTGATTCAAGTAAATAACTAACTTACTGGCACTATCGAAACCTGTTGTTCATAGCCGCGCAGGCATGTTGTCATTATCTTCTAACAAAAGATAGTTTTGCTTCTTTATAAATGGGGCTTAAATCCATAAGCTCTCTATACATCCCTAACCATTCATTCCCTGTATAATTTATCTCCCTCAAATAATGGTTAATTTTATTTTTCCATCTCTATCTTGGACCA
Organism: Diploptera punctata; assembly: GCA_030220185.1. Classification (NCBI taxonomy): domain Eukaryota; kingdom Metazoa; phylum Arthropoda; class Insecta; order Blattodea; family Blaberidae; genus Diploptera; species Diploptera punctata. Next base: position 40,708 of record JASPKZ010008357.1, read on the forward strand.
GCTACTGGGCGCTTTCCCTCTGAAAACTCCTGGCGCGACAGGCCTACAAGGCCCTTAGCCTACCAGCCGGCTGCTGGCCTCACATCCACATGTGTCAATCACAGAGGTAGATGATCAACAGCCAGTGTAGGGGTGACATGTGGTCAGCATGTCGAGTCCCCCAGCCGTTATAGCTGGTTTCCTCAACCTGGAGCCGCTACTTATTGTAGCTACCCAATTGCCTCACGATGCTGGGTGGGCACCGGTCCCATACTGGCCGAAATACCATGAGAAAATTTCTTCCCCCATGGAGACTCGAACCAGCGCAAGTCCCGTAGCTCTGCGCCAAGTCTTCCTACCTTAACCGCTCGGCTACGGCGCTGGCTTTCCTAAATTAATTTTCCATGTCTCTCTTTTATTTCCCATTCGTGCCACATTAGCTACATACTAATCGAACTACCAACACAATAATAATAATAATAATAATAATATTAATAATAATAATAATAATAATAATAATAATAATAATAACAATAAAGCTATTATTAATATTATTATTATCATTATTATTATTAAATTAATCGTTCTACCATTTATTAGGCCTGTTACGGTCTCACGCTTCTTTTAAGTGGTGTTCCTAAATATCTCTTTACTATAAATATAATGATAATATCCTCAACTTGTGTCCAACTCAGGGTTGGCTCGAGGGATGAGATTAGATGAAGTCTCTTATATAGAGGTCTGTGAATGGTTTGGGTGCCGGCCGACCGAACAGGGGTAGACGAACGAAATTAATGAGATGAGTATGGAGAAATGGTGAATAATATTGTGGCAGGGGAAAACGGGAGAAACCCCGAGAAAAATCTGTCCAAGCTCCGTTTCGTCCACCACGAAACCCTTATGGAGTCACCGAGACTCGATCTCGGGATCTCAGCGGTGAGAGAGGCGAGCCGCCATCCCTTTACTTTGGGGTGATAATTTAAAATATGGCGTGGGATGCGAGTTTGATTTATACAATGAAGCTGTTGCTACCAATTATCCTTTTACAGTCCATAACAGAATATATTTGAAATTCTTGTCGGTGTCCGCATTTCTCTTTCTATCTACTTTTGTGTACCTTGTTGTTGTTCTCATGAATTTCATTTCATCAACTGTGATTCTGCTTTTATCTCTTTCCTAATAGTCCAATCTTCGCTTCCGTAAACAAGCCTTGTCCTCGTCAAGATTTTATAAGCTGCCTCATTTGATATTTAATTTCGGGTTTCAAGCAAGCTCAAACTTCTAATGTCGGATTTCGCTGATGTTTGGAGAATAAATTATTCGTTTCATTTCAATATCACATACCGAATTCCGTTTCAAAACATCGAAAATTGCGACCGCTAGAGCTAATTTAATTTGTTTTTATTTTCAAGTGAATTCCTATACTTAATGGTACGATTTTGATGACTAACGAACACGGCCTTAATTTTTTAATTATTACTATATCCCAAGTTTGGTTCTAACAAAACAAAATACAAATTACGAGCGCTAGAGCGTTAACAGACAGACACACACACACACACACACCACACACATACACAAATGTATATATATATATATTAGATAGGACAGGTGAAGATCTGTAAAAAAATTAAAAAAATCTTTTCGTAAAAGCAACATCAAAATTATTGTTATTAAGTTATGGATTGGTTTATAACTAATTAATCTTTAGCTCGGTTTGACAGAGCGATTAGGGCACTAGGTCCTGTTTCATTAATGGTTATTAATAAGCATATTAACAATGTGCATGTTAACAATATGCTACCGATAACATTCCAATAACATAATGTAATAATTTATTTTTACTGAACACTATATGCAGTCTAATAAGGGCACAAAGCTGGATATCTTGTGTTCAAATGCAAGTTCCAGCATAACATTTTCTATCTATTTATCTTAACTGTATAGAAACCATCAATTTTCATTCCAAATGTTGTTTGGCAGTTCTTTTTTAAAGTTCTGTTATTGTAAATTTTATTTCATTATTCCCAAGCAATAACGATGTAATAACATAGAATGTTATCAGTTTTTTATAACCAATCAGTTAATATCCAGCGTGTGCTGCTACGCCAAAATGAATTAAATTCTTTTTTATGTTTAGTTGAATAAGTAAAAAAAGAAAAATAATTATAAATTTATATAGTAATTATTTTTAGGTATTCCGTGCTGATTACCCGGCGTTGCCCGGGAATCAACTCATCCCGATCTTCTTGACATCAATGTACTGAAAGACATAAATGCTTATTGTGAGTTATGTGTAAAAGGTAGACATGTGCTGTAACGGAATTTTTGTAGATTTTTTAGATATTCAATGCTGTGTACATTAATTTAGTGTTTTTGTTTTGTTTTAGGCAGCTTAAACCATTTAAGAGTCCAAAAAGCTATTTTTTTTGGCTCCGTCCTGTTATGTAAGTTAATTGTCCCAGAAAAAATATCTAAATGATGTAGAAAAAAAACACATTCAAACCGATAAAGTGGTTTTGGAGTTCATAAAGAACAAACTGACAGACGGACACTCATTTTTATGTATAAATATTAGAGTATGTACTGAATCACTCTGTATATGGGCTGACTCTGTGTTAAATACTGTACAAGAAGTAATGTGTAACGCTTTAAATGTGTAAGTTCAGTCATTGTAACCGCCATGTTATTAGTCTGAAGGAATAAACGCATAGCGCATGACAAGTGGGTAATACGATAGAAGAATGTTGTAAGTTTTTGTTTTGAGTAATTAGATGCACTTGTGTTCTAATGCCGGCCTCTTTGCCTTTTCAGTTGAAATCATTCTGCTATTAACCCATTCTTCAACTTCCCACTTTAATGATATTACAGTTGAATATATGACAGATTATTAAATGGATTTTGTAAGACATCTTACATATATGACAACTGGACATGGAAACCCCGAAGGCTTCCATTAGGGATTATTAAAATGAGATGGAGAAGTTTTACTGTGTTTAACTATTTCAAAAGACAGAGTGCTTGTCAAGTACAATAGTATCACTTTTTAATAATAAGAGTAATAATAATAATAATAATAATCATTATTAGGAATTTCTACACAATACAATACTGCATTGAATACTCCTATATAAATATATATAAACTACCGCTATGGTCTCGAGGTAGCGTGCTGCCTAGCCACGCAGCGGGCCCGGGTTCGATCCCCGGTCGGGGCAGTTTTTCTGGGTGAGGTTTTTATCGGGGTTTTTCCTCACCTGTAAGACAAATGTCAGGAAAACTTTAAGACCCAAACGGTACCCGAAATCACATGGCCATTATCATCCTTATCATTATCATCATCATCATACTTCACTGGTGTGGAAAGCAACGGAAAGCTACCACACCTACAATGCCCTAGTAAAGCTGCAAGCATAGCATGAACATGCTATGATTTCAGTGAAGGATCTGCCCTCGGGCAGAATTACTATGGATATATATATATATATATATATATATATATATATATATAAGAAAGGGGAACATCTTGATTTTAAAAGGGTATTTATGAAAATTTTTTGAAAACTACAAGGGGAAAAAATGAGTTACAAACACCATTCAAATTAGAGTCCATGTTTTTTTAATTTTACTACTTTTAAATTTATTAATTTCTACAGCCTCCAAAAGATCTAACTTCTTACCCTTATCACAAATATGTAAAATTTCAAAATTTGGATCGAAACAATGATTAAATTGGAATAGTTCATTGTTTCGATCCAAATATTGAAATTTTACATATTTGTGATAAGGATAAGAAGTTAGATCTTTTGGAGGCTGTAGAAATTAATACATTTAAAAGTAGTAAAAAACTGTTAAATTCTCAACTTGATTTGAATGAATCCCCTTTGTTAAATTAAAAAATTTAAATAAATATTGTTGTATTGTTGTTTAGATCAGTTGGAACACAATTCATAATTTGTTAACATGTCTGAAGAAGGTACAGTGTACCGAAACAGCTGTCACTGAATTATATAATAAATATGAAAATCAAATAAACTACGTTTTATTTTTATTTAATTAATAAATATGGATTTTCATCAAGTAACGCCAACTCAATTGATTATTAGAACACTATTTGGATCCTATCTTCCAGCGAGCCCATACCAATGAAACGCTCATATTTCAATTTGTTTTATAGTGAAACAAATATTTAAAGCCTGATGCATCGCTGTCTATCGTAGCTGATCATTCTATTGCCAGACTTGTTCTGTTCCCTATCTCTACATTTAAACTTAACCATGCTAATAAGCAGACATGACAACTTTGAAATAAATTTTAATTTTATAGGAAATTTACCTGATATATTCAGATCTAAACACCCTCATTCTGTATAGCAATATCTTGTTTCTAATTAAAAATAGAGTTTCAATATGTCGGGGATTATAGTATTTAAAAGTGGGACTTTTAATGGCAAGGGAAATCTACTTTGAAGTTCCTCCCAGAGAAACGTTATGATATAGCAAGGCCGTGTCCGAAACAGTATCTACCGTTTTTAATTGCAAGGCACACAAATCGAAGCTAGATTCCAGCAATGGCAAACCACTGTACGGAGCAGATAGACTCTCTGTATGAGTGAGACTGGAGTGAAGTGAGGCGGGATGCAGCGCGGACGACAGGTAGCTAGAGATATCCAATCTACCAATTCACTAGTTATATTACCATAGTTTAAATGAGACATTTAGCGCTGGATTTTAATGCATTGCAGTTAAAATGGCAGATCATTTTTTTGGACACGGCCTTGGTACATCAGAACGCTTCTATGGAAGAAATTTCAAGATAGATTTCGGCATGTTATGGTTAACAATTACCTTGTGAGATACGGATAGTTCATGATTTATATCTGTTCCTTAACATTTTCCAATACTGTTATTTTAACACAGTTCCAATAATGGATCATATTATAATATTATAATGATATTGTGAAAAGAAAAATTAATGTCTGAATCAGGAATCGAACCGTGGACCTCTAGTTCTACGTACTAGTGTGCAGCCCACTACACCATTCTAGACTAGGCACAAACATTAACAATTCTTTCCACATATACAAATCTATAATTCTCGTTTCGTCCGCTGCCAGGTAGGTGTCACTACCATCGCCAACGGCCGGCTTCGTTTAGAAGTATCTATATTTGAGAATTTTACACCACCATTTTTATAAGCAATAAACGATGTTATTTAACATTTTCCAATACTGTTATTTTAACACAGTTCCAATAATGGATCATATTATAATATTATAATGGTATTATAATATCTGCATGTCTATGGGTGTGGTTGTGTGCTAGTGAAAATACTATAGAATTAAAGCAGGACGTTTTAAACGAGTTCTGATCTACTGAATCTTAGAATCAATACTTCTAAAATTCATTTTAAAGGTTATGTAATAAAATATCAAAATATAAAATTAGTAACTGATAAATCAGTCTTACTCAACTAAAACAAAGTTCTGTTAAAAAACTTCGTCAAGTAGTTAAAATATGAAGGCCTTTCAAAACAATGTTTCATCTTCTGCATTTCATATTTTAACTACTTGAGGAAGTTTTAACAGAAATTCATTTTAGTTGAGGACAACTCATTTATCAGGTACTAATTTTATATTTTAATATTGAATCTTACAAGTTTCAATTTTAAATTGTACATTATATATTAATTGTCCACCTCTGTGGTCTCGAGGCAGCGTTATGCCTTGTCACGCAGCGGGCCCGGGTTCGATATTCGGTCGGGGCAGGCTCCTGGGTGAGTTTTTTCCTCATCTGTAATACAAATGCCAGGAAGCTTAGGGCCCAACGGTCCCCGAAAAATCATCCGGCAATCATCATCATCCTTATCATTATCATCATCATCATCCTTATCATTATCATTATCATCATCATCCTTCACCGGTGTGGAAAGCCACGAGAAGCTACCACACCTATAATTCCCTAATAAAGCTGCAAAGCATAGCATTAAAATGCTACGATTGCAGTGAATGACCTGCCCTCGAGCAGAATTACTATTTATTGTTCTTTAATCTTGGAAGAAGAGTGGACACGAACGGTCAACCAAGCCAGTGCATACAGTTATTGTAAATGTATGTTTTTTTTTCTCCAGAACATATCCCTGAGAATCAATATTAGAAAGCCTCTCCCGGCCGCTATGTTTGTTATTTTCCGGAGCCAAACTCGGAATACAACAACACATGAAAAGTAAGGTCGAGTTTAATAAGCAGCAATTTCAGAGTGGGGATTAACCTAAAGCGAAAATTTAAAATCGTTCTAGCGGCCGCAATATTTTATTTTTTATAACGAAACTTTTATATGCGATTGGAATAAACGAGAAAGGCATTAAAAAAATCAGAGAAATCCGAACATAAAGAGTGGGGTTTACCAGATATCCGAAATATAAAACTTGCTCCAGCGGCTGTAAATTTTGTTTTCTAGCAACAAAATGTATACATACGATTTAATTAACAAAATAATGTATTCTGTAAATCAACAAAATTGGACCATAAATTGGACTTACTGAGGATTCAGGTTAGTTTATTCAATTCCTACGTAATTAATTTTTTATTGTTTAATATCGCAGTATTAGGTTACAATATCGGCCGCAGTGGACTAGTGGTTATGTTCCTTGCTTCTAGTTCAGAGGAACGCGGGTTCAAGCCCGACCGTGGTCGATGGATTTTTAGAATAGAAAAATCCAAGGGATAAGTTCGCCAGGAGGGATTTTAAGCCGCGGCTTGTTAAAGAACCGCAAGTCTGGATAAAAAGGTGTCTGTGCAAATGTTAATATTATTCGTTTTTAAACATCTTAATGATGGACAAATTATATTTGAAAAGAAAAATATACGCCTACACTGGGGTTTGAACCCAGGACCTTTGACTATCTATATTTATTTTCTTTTGAACCCAGGACCTTTGACTCAAACCCCAGTCTAGGCGTATATTTTTCTTTTCAAATATAATTTGTCCATCATTAAGATGTTTAAAAAGGAATAATATTAACATTGAAAGAAGCACTACTGGCTTTATAAGTAATGTTTAAATTCCCAATAAAAGTCTTCTTAATAAAGAAGCCGCCATTTGCAAAAATCGTAGCAACGGCTCGTAGCATTTGGGGTTAGGGAATTAACTATGTATAAGAGAAAAATACGCGTTTAGATTAGAGGCCTAGGTAGCTCAGATGGAAGAGCATTGACATAGAGAGTCAAAGGTCCTGGGTCAAACCCCAGTCTAGGCGTATACTTTTCTTTTCAAATATAATCTGTGCAAAATTTAACCGATTTACACCCATTCAAGTAATACCTTGGTTGCTTATAAGATATCTCATGAGGCGATGTGCTAACCACATGTCACTCGTTAACATCTATAGCTAAATAAGCGTAACTAAAGTAAGTTGGTTAAGAAATTCTCACTGGGGAGCACCCATTTTCCCACGAGGAACGAATAGGGCATAGTCAGACAGTCATTAGGTTACAATATAAAACAACATTGCCCATGAATTACTTACATTTAACTACTTTGGTTGTATGTGTATCTTTCTCTAGTGTAATATCCTCAACTCGTGTCCAACTCAGGATCGGGTAGAGGGATGAGATGAGATGAATTTCCTTGTAGAGGTCTGTGAATGACAAGGATGCCGGCCGACCACGCCTGACACACCATCACAGGGCAGATGAACGAAATGAAACGAGATGGATGAGATGAGTATGGAGAAATGGTGGAATTAAATTGTGGCGAGGGAAAATGGGAAAAAACCCAGAGAAAAACCTGCCCAAGCTCCGTTTTGCCCACCCAGCGGTGAGAGACGAGAGAACTTTTCTCTAGTAACAAGTAGTAATTATAGATCAATTGAAATATGTCTAGTTTGCCTTAATTAACTTTCCAAGTAAACACGAAAATGCATTTAAATTGCAATATAATATATTAATGAGTGCTTCTAATAAACCTAAGAACTAAATATCTTCTAAAATTTCCCACTGGAAACTGTTTTATGTTTACTTGGAAAAAAAGGGAAATAAATCTTTTGCGAGCTTGAATTCCTTTGATTTAAGTGGCATTCTGATGGTTATAAAAGAGGCGAAAATATTGATGTGTCCGATACTTTGACGAAGAATGCCAGGACTGACTGACATTCCAGACATAATGATACAAAAAGAAGAAGTTTTTAATGTGTCGGTTGTGGCAGTATAATCATTTGGACAATCTGACATGAAGAAGTGCTTTTATTAACATCCCGATATGCAGAGAAGGCGAGAAGAATGTGAGCTCTTTCCATTTAAGCACAATGCGGCCTCTGTCTTTTTCAGCCTTCTGATAATTTGAGAGTACATCAGCGCGTGTATTCAGGATGCAGTGGCGGTTTTAATTACGCATCAGTGTTGCAATTTTCTCAATAGTTCAAATGAAAATTTGCAATTGCTTGCCTCAATAGAATATAATGGGATAAAAATATCTTCTTCTTGTATCTTGTAAGCCCATGTTTCCCTTAACAGAGATTTAAGTGCTCTCCCCTACAGGGAAGAATTTGAACCACACTAATTTTAGTCACACTTGTTTTCGTATAGATGTAATTTGAGTGGTCCGTGGTCAGCGTTCCGCCTCATACTGACATCTAGGAAACCAAGGTAGTACTAGGACGAGAAAATTCGGTAAATTTTGCTTAGAGGCCTTTCATTCAGGCTTCAGGATCTTTTACGAGCCTGAAAATCTTCAGACTCGGGACCCACGGCTTAAAGTTCCTCCCGGAGGACTTGCTTCTTGGAATTTTCCATTCCAAAAAATCCATCGATCCCGGCGGGGTTTTAACCCGCGACTCTTGGGACCAGAGGCAAGGAGCATAACCACTAGTCCACCGCGACCGATGCATAAAAGTATAAGTAATAAAAATAAAACTAATATATATATATATATATATATATATCGTACAATTGTTAAAGGCGTGATTACTTATGGAACAGAACTTTGGCCATCAACCACACAAATAAATAAGTATATTTTGACAACTGAAATGGATTTTATACGAATGGCAGTAAGTATTTCAAAAAGATAAAACATTAGAAATTCGGTTATAAGGGAGAAAACGAAGGTTGAAGATACTTTAGATTATATTAAAACTCAGCAATTAAGATGGTACGGACATGTGCAGCGAATGTAAGAGGATCTGTTACCAAAATGTGTTTTGGAATGGAAACCTGAAGAAAGAGAGGCAGAGGAAAGAACTGAAACTTCCTGGAGTCAGAGAATATATTTATACATGAAGGAGAAACATCTGCAGCCAGGAGATTGGATGAACCGACAAAATTGGCTATTAGGAATCGGACGTTAAAGACGTTATAAACCGATAATCTATCTATCTATCAGCGTTGCAGTTTTCTTGACATTCAGTCAAACTAAAATGAAGTATTTAATTCCACTACGGGGCACGCCGTAGCGTAGTGGTTAAGGCACTGAGCTACAAGCCGGAGGGTCGAGGGTTCAAGTCCCGTTGGGGTCAGGATTTTTAAACTGACCCAAAACCCTCTGGCGGCACTATGGCCCTGGGGTCGACTCAGCCTCTAACTAAAATGAGTACCAGACGCTTGTTCTCGGGGTAAAGGCGGCCGTCACGCAGGGCTGACAACCCGGCTGATGTAAAGTGCCGATTGTCTAGAAAAAGTGGGAGCCTTAACCTCCTACTACCCCAAGGGCCTCCGGGTCTGTTGTGGGATCACTTTACTTTTTTTTTTTTTACTTTTACTTTTACTAAATCTAGTAAATCGCGCCGTAGCTGAGCGGTTAAGGTAGGAAGCCTTGGCGCAGAGCTACGGGACGTGCGCTGGTTCGAGTCTCCATGGGGGAAGAAATTTTCTCATGGTATTTCGGTCAGTATGGGACCGGTGCCCACCCAGCATCGTGAGGCAATTGGGTAGCTACAATAAGTAGCGGCTCCAGGTTGAGGAACCAGCTATAACGGCTGGGGGACTCGACATGCTACCACATGTCACCCCTACACTGGCTGTAGATCATCTACCTCTGTGATTGACACATGTGGATGTGAAGGGCCAGCAGCCGGCTGGTAAAAGGGCAACCGCTGATGAAAAGTGGAAAGACCCTCAATCGGACTAAATCTATAATTATTTTAATTTTCCTCTGCCTTTAAGACCTGTTAATACTTGACACAAAATGTTCACGTTACCTCTTAGCAGGGTGACCCACTGATCTGGGAGTGGAAGGTAGGGACTGTTCCAACTACGCCTCGGCGACGGACATTTTTTTAAATTAAGTTTCTTTTTTTAGAAAACAACTTTACCAGGACTTGGATTTGATCTGGGGTCCCCTTGTTCCCTAGTCCTGTACTATAACACTGACCTGTTAGGACTAGATATACTTAAGTTCTACACTATGAAAATACTACCTGCATAACAACTATACTCAACATGTTGTATATATCTATAAAGGTCTTTTGGCCTTAACACTGCCAATTTAAATAAATAAATAAATAATAATTATTATTATTATTTAATTGTATACTGCTTTTAGAATTTTAGTAATACTCATTTATTCAAAATGGTATTTTCCAAATGATCTGAGACTGACTGATGTATTTCAGAACTGACTAGGTTTTCAGTTAATTAAAAAGTAGCAGTTTCTTTTTAAATGCACTTAGTATATCCTGCTGTTGTCTCTATGAAGCGCTGTTTATAAGCTGTTATTCTCCTTTGAACACATTTACTTAATATCAACGTCTCTCTGTCATCTGTCATAGCTCGTTCCAGTGCATTGTAAATAACAATGTGAGTATGTTCCTATAAGAAAATGATTTCATCATATTAATAATACCCATAGTTATATTTTTTGTTAAATTCCTGTGATATATCTAATTCATCGAAACTTGAGGGATTATAACGTAGATATCAGAAGCTTTTTTGGAGATACACAAATATGGCAGTGCAAGCTGTATGATTAAAAAATGACTGGAATCTGTACTAATGAAATTTTTAGGTTGCCTGCCTGTTTATATCGTTACATCCTCAAGTGGGGCAACGGCACTCCCTTGAGGGAATTACATAGGCAAGCTAATTTAGTTACATTTATTTCGTTACATGATAGCGAATGAAAAAGTTTAGCTCATCGCCTCAAAGACACATCTAGTAGGCAACTAAGGTAGGCTGTTACTTGATTGAAAAATACAGATTACATTTTGCTCAGAGGCTCTAATTTCGACTTGATATTATTTTACCTATTTAACAGGTTATATATATATACAACATCTTCCTGTGCCCAATTTTGAGTTTTGATTCTCTTCCTCCATTTATCTCTATCCTTCCAGTCACTATCTAACAGTGCCAGTTCTTCATATAAATTCATAATTCCCTCTATCCATGTCTTCTTAAGTCTCCCTCTCCTTTTCCTCCGATTTGGAATCCACTCCAAACTCCTAACTAGCGTTCTATCTTCATTCATCCTCTTCACGTGTCCAAATCATTGCAGTTGTTTATTTCCCACAAATTGTATAATTGTATAATTGAACTTAACAAAATTACAGAAGAATATGGATTGAGGATATCTACAGAGAAAACAACAATTATGGCATTTCAAGGTGTAGATCCTGTCAGAAGTAAAATTGTACTTGACAATAAAATTTTGGAGCAGGTGAATAATTTTACATATCTAGGATACAATATCTCATATGAAGAAGAAAAGGATGTAAATGCAAAAATATCTAAATTTTTAAGAATTTTAGAGTTAATAAATTCTATCTTCAAGCCACAGTTAGTCCAAAAACATTCACGACTAAAAGTGTATAAAACACTAGCTCTTCCAACTCTTTTGTATGTTAGCGAAGTATGGACGTTGAAACAGAAGGATATACAGAGTCTTAGATCTGCTGAAATGAGATACCTTCGGAGGACTGCAGGATACACACTATTAGATCACAAAAAAAAAGAAGACATCTTAGAAGAATTACACATGGAATGTTTAGAAAACAAAATTTCTGATTATAAGTCAAGATGGATGCAACATGTTCATCGAATGGAAGATCACAGGATACCCAAACAAATGTTAAGATATCAACCTGCAGGAAGAAGAAGACCAGGACGTCCACTCAAAAGACTTTTGGATGATGTATCTCTTGAGGCCGAAACAGGTCAACAAATGACCTAAATTTGTGAATGTACTATGATGATGATGATGTATAATTGTTACTTTAAAGTTCTTTTTCGAGACCAAAAGTCTTCAGACTCGAGATACCTCCCGGAGAACTTGTTACTTGGATTTTTCAGTCCTTAAAAATCCATCGACTTCGCCGGGAACCGAGACAAAAAACATAATCCATAGAACATCAAAACCGAATTCACGAAATTAAATAAAACACATACATGTTTGAGTACATCTTAGCTGAAGAAATAAATCGCCATTAATAGAAATTGCTAAACTATGTTTGAAGGATGAATATAGAGAGAATACCATGCCAAGCATTGTATTTTATTGCATAGTCTAATATTAAATAATTTCTAATACTAGTATTTTTTAATGATTTTTAGAGCGGCTAATACTTAAGACAGGAGTTCTTTGGGAAACAAAGTGAATAAATATACGTTAAGATTTGTTAATTCACTAGCAATCCAACAAAAGGACATAGAAGCAGAGGGATACTAGAGAGACAATAGGTCAATCAATAGCATCTTGAGAGAGAGGAGCAGATTCAATAGAATAACCATTTAAAGTTCACGTTGATGATGTTAAACCCTATATTCATAGAAGAAAAATGTATTCACAGAATTTGAAAGTGGATTTGATCCAAAAAAAGATTTGCAATACTACTATTTCGCTAATGGTTCAACAAAGTTTTACTTTAGCTGACTCATTGGCACTATTGAACACTGGGGTATATGTCCGCGAGGACATAAGCTCTCCAAACATCCCTGTCCTGAGATAATACTTTCCAATCATTCCTGTATAGTTTACCTATCTTAAATCAGGGTTGATATTAATTTACCATTTAATTTTTAGCCTACCTACTGGATGCTTTCCCTCTGGTTTCCTTCAAGAACTTCCCATGCCCCTCTTTCTTCCTCAATTCGTGCAACATATCTTGCCCATCGCAGTCTACGAGACTTATCCGTTCTTATTACATCCGGCTTATCATAAGTAATGCCACGAGTGATTTCCAATTTATCTAGAGAATTTCGAAATCAAGAGCGGCATTTGTTAGGACTATTTAACGAATAAAATTAAGCTGTTTACTCACAAATCATTATTTAAGTATAGTTATTTTAAAATATGTATATATTTAATGTAAACGGCGATGTTTGAAAACAAATGAGAAACGATTGGTACGCTTTATTTGCTTCTTTTGTTCATCACTGCAACCAGATCATATTATTTATTGCCAAAGGATCGCAATATTGTAAGAATTGCACCCCAATGGAGAAATTTATAACCAACATTATAGGTATTAATTAGTTTCTAATGTCCTATGATGTAAATATGTCAATTATATTTTTCTGCAACGTCATTTCGTGGAAAATAATTTGTTTAAGAAAGTGCAAATAGTGGTTTATTTTTTTTGTGCTTTAATTAATTGCTACAAATATTTTTATATTATCTCCCGCTTGCGCTATCTGCTGACATTCATGCACTATAATATACAATCTGGTAACCGTATTTCTTAAAGGGTCAGTCACTGCAAAATAATGCTATGACCTATTGAGAATGCTAAAAAGGAGGAGCTTTCTTTAATATGATAAACTTCAGTTGATAAATTCGAGGCGAAACACAACTGTGATTGGTTGGAAATAAAAAAATAATTGAAATGTGATTGGTCATTGACTCCCATTTAGGACATGTGTTAAATAGTCATAATAATCATGCAGCTCGGTGTTATGTAGTTTTCTTCATTCAAGTGTGTACTCGTCCTTCTTTGCTCCAAATTTTTTCTAGAAGCTTTATTTTCAAATACTCACAATCTTTTCTCCTCCCATTAACTAAGAGTCCATTTTTCGGATTCATATACATGTAAAAATAACCGTTTTACATATTTTTAATTTGTCCACCGTTGTGGACTCGAGATAGCATACTGCATTGTCACGCAAAAGGCCCGAGTTTAAATCTTCGACGGGAAAGTTTCCGGGATGAGTCTTTTTTCAAGTTTTTCCTGACAAATGTCAGGAAACTTTATAACCCAAACGGTCCTTGAACATCATATGGTCATCATAATCATCATCATTCATATTTGCCACAGATAAGTTTAGGATTAAGGACTCTTCTGGCGCACCACTATCATCATCATCACTATCATCAGTGCAGCGTAACCCTGTCTTCTAGGCACCCCAACCTCAGAGGTGGGTTACAATTACGGCAGTGCCAGAATATAACCCCAGAAATGTAGAAATGACAACTTGGGCATTGAATGCAAAAATATTTTTAGTTTATATTTTTAGAGAAGTTAGAATGACAAGAGTCACTGTGATGTATAATAGCCTGCGTTTCCAGAGTTGAACTTATATATTTTTTTGCATCTGATTTTTGTTTGTAATTTTTTGTATTTTATCAGATAAAATTTAAATAGTGTTGTTTGACAGTGATAGTAATGCGCACAGTATGGGACACCAGAACACGACTTCTTGTTTCCTTTCCAGTAAGTGTGTGTCACTCCCTCGCCTTTATTCTGCATAACAAACTAAGTCGCTGCTTTCCCATATTTGACTAAAGCTTAGGATTCAGAATAAATGCTTCAAAGTTGTAAGTAAACAATAAACAATGCTCACACCATTGTTCCGTGACTTTCCATGAACAGATAGGACATCGATTATTTCTTATCCTTAACACGATTATGCATCTTGGGATTACTCAGAACATGTGTGAATACTCCCTTCACAGTGTCAATGACCATAGAGAGCGGCATCTTCTTCTTCTTCGAGGATTAGACCTGTTGGTCTGTTCCAACTCAAAATTGCTCACACTATATTTCTTGTCCCCTTCGAATTATAATAAAAAACAGTTCTTGTCACTCTATAGAGTTTGGCATTCATAGGACATGGTCTTTCCAACTTATTCTATATTTTACTATTAATGTAGTGATTGGTTCCACGTTCAATTCCTTTCTAATATCAGTACAACATAGGGATTTAATCTACACTTTTGAGATTCATGTTAAAGCACCGTTAAGGTCATGGAATAAGATGTTAATTATATATTTTTTTTTTACCTGGTAAGTCAGTCGTCCTCAACTACGTTATTAAACTTCTTCAAGTTATTCTAATATGGAAGCCTTTCGAAAACAATGTTGCATATTCTGCGTTTTAACTGGAACAGTTCCAGTTAAAACGCAGAAGATGAAACATTGTCTTCGAAAGGCCTCCATATTAGAATAACTTGAAGAAGTTTAATAACTTAGTTGAGGACGACTGACTTACCAGGTAAAAAAAATTATATAATTAACATCTTATAGGGATTTATTTGAACATGTAAATATGTGTAATCACCAAACAATTTTCAGATGATATAAATACAAAGAAGATAAAAATTATAATATAAAATTATAAAATTTATCTTGTTTTCAAGTCAACTCAACTGTTAAAATAATTAAAACATCGTAGGCCTTTCGGGACCAGTCCCATCCTCAGCAGAAGGTTGTTCGCTACTGTCCAAGTATCAGCCAGCTACTCTTACTTCTCCATCTGTAGTTACCACGGTACGCTATCTTGCAGAAAACCTGACGGAGAACGATTTTAGGTCTGGATTACATAGGCCTACATACTTTTCCATATAAGGACATGGAAGGTCTCCCAGCCTGATTGATAAGCTCAATGACGAAGCCATCTCAGAGACAAACTAATATTTAAGACAATACTCCGCAATTCATTTATACTACTAAACAAGGCAAATAATTCGTAGAGGATTATAATTCTAGATGATTTTCGGGAACTATTTCGGCCTTAAAGTTTACCGATATTTGTATTACAGGTGAGAAAAATCCCGAAAAATATCTCATCCAGGAAACTAGTCCCGATCGAGGCTCGAACTCACCTGCAATTCAGGTAGTAAATTAAAACTCGCCGATATTAATGGCTAAAATGGGGAATAGTGTCCTCGTCCATTCAATTTTTGAATATAGAATCATGAAGACCTACAGCCCGCAGTTCGGAAGAAAGTGACTACGATGAAGAATGTCTTATATAGCATGTTACGTCATGGGGAGTTATACTAACTAAATCTTTCAGTCTCTCAGCGGGCGTGATAGTTTCGAAAATGATGGACAATCCTCAGCAGAATACGCACAAAATAAACCACACTGTTGCGTAACGTATGACTGTTCCTGTATTTGTGGTCGTGCTTGGTATTATGACGTTTGCATCTCCTGCTTACCTCATCCCGCACATGCGCTCTCGTCTGCGGACTGTATTATATGTGTTTAATTGAGTATCTGCAATGTTACGTGTTGTCTAAATGTAGATAATTTGTCAGATATTAAGGAGAGACTGTTATGAAGAGAGGTATAAAGTAATTCGTAAAAAATCTCAGATTCTAATTACCTGATATTATCGCAAATATTTGTATTAATTAATTATACATTTAATGTACTTTTAGAGACAATCTGAAGTAATGTACGAATGATTTCTCAAACACCATCTTATTGATATTGTTTTCTCAAGAACATTCGAGATAGCGCGCTATTACATTTTCACGACATAGTAGGCTATATGATGTATAACAGTACTTCAAAAATCACATTTTAGTTTATATGAACAAGGAAATACTTTTGAAGTTAAAATTCAATCATATCCTTAATTCAAAATACTACAGACAGCCTATAACTAATAGGAAAGGTTTACACTGTTCCCAGACTTGTCTAGCTCGCTATCTCTATCATTAAAAATTTAATATTAACAATACTAACATACAGAGTTATGCATTTTAATTTATAGTAAATGCATATGTATTTTCTTTATCAATTTACTCTCTTACATTAGGGCTTAAACATGCAAAACGCTTATTGCAATAAATAACCCGTTATCAGACCGTTAGTCATTATCGGCATCATCTTTAGTTCCACTGGGATAGAGATTTACGGTATCCTGTATGATCTGAAACTTCAGGTAACTTTTGTAACATAACGAAAGCAAACCTAACCTAACTTATAACGTATGGTAACGAAGCTATCTTAAAGATCTAACCAAACTTCAGGTATCTTTCGCAAAGTATTCTGAATACATCTTCTCAATTCCTGAAATTTGCCCTAAAAATCATGAGACAAATATGTAGTAGGGCCTATAGAAAGAGGTCATACGTTGTAATAAAAAAAAACCTTGGTGGCAAGAGATGCAATTGAAGATGTAACGGAGGTCAATCGATAAAATTGAAAGAGTTTATATATGTGGTCCGTTGTAACATGCATATATACTCATTTGAGCAACTAACTCATTGGCACTATCAAACTCCTAGGTTCACGGTCGTGCGGACATAAGCTCGCCATATATCTTTATCTGAGCTAATATTTAATACCTAGGAACAATAATCACAAATAGGAATGAGATGCACAAAGAAATTGAACATAGGCTCAATTCTGCAAATGCGTGCTATTATGCATTGCAGAGACTCTTGATGTCCCAACTCCTTTCAAAAAAACGTTAAACTGAAAATATATAAAACTATTATTCTACCAGTTATATTATATGGGTGCGAAACATGGACTCTTACTTTAAGGGAGGAAAGGAGATTACAAGTATTTGAGAATAAAGTACTTAGGAAAATTTTTGGACCAACGAGAGATGAACAGACAGGTGAATGGAGAAGACTACATAATAATGAACTACATGGTCTTTATAGGAAGCCAGATATAATAAGAACAGTTAAGTCTCGTAGACTGCGATGGGCAGGACATGTTGCACGTATGGGGAATGAAAGACTTGCATGGAAGCTTCTTGTAGGAAAGCCAGAGGGAAAACGCCCAGTTGGTAGACCAAGAATGAGGTGGGAGAATAACATTAACTATGATTTGAGGGAAGTAGATTATACAGGGAATGATTGGAAAACATTAGCTCAGGATAGGGATGTATGGAGAACTTATGTCCGCGCGGCCATGAACCTACGGGTTCGATAGTGCCAGTGTGTGAGTGAGTGAGTGTGAATATTTTTCAATTATCCCCTTATAATCTACTTCCCTTAAATCATGACTAATGTTAATATCCCACCTCATTCTTGGTTTACCATCTGGGCGTTTTCCTTTTGGTTTCCTACAAGAAGCTTCCATCCCCTCTTCCATTCCCCATTCTTGCCACATGTCATGCCTATCGCAGTCCACGAGACATAACTGTTCTTAGTATCTCTGGTTTCCTATACAGATCGTGTAGCTCACTGTAAATAAGTATTCTCCACTCCCCAGTCTGTTCATGTCTCTTCGTTTCATAAAAATTTTCCTAAGAACTTTATTCTTAAATGCTCGTAATCACCTCTCCTTCCTTAAACTAAGAGTCCATGTTTCGCATTCATATAATATAACTGAGAGGTTAAGAATTTTGAACTACAATAAACTAACTAACTCACTGGCACTATCGAACCCGTAGGTTCATGTCCGCTTGGACATAAGCTCTCCATACATCCCTATCCTGAGCTAATGTTTTTCAATCATTCTCTGTATAATTTACTTCCCTCAAATCATAATTAATGTTATTCTCCCACCTCATTCTTGGTCTACCAACTGGCCGTTTTCCCTCTGCGTTTCCTTCAAGAAGCTTCCATGCACGTCTTTCATTCCCCATTCGTGCCACATGTCCTGCCGATCGCAGTCTACGAGACTTAACTGTTCTTATTATATCTGGATTCCTATAAAAAACCATGCAGTTCACTGTTATGTAGTCTTCTCCATTCACATGTTAGTTCATCTCTCTTTGGTCCAAAAATTTTCCTTCTTTCTTCTTCTTCGGCTTTCCCCCACTTATAGTTATGCCGTCTTCAGTTTCCATTTATCTCTATCATTCCAATCTCCCTCTTCCAAATTCGTATCTCCATTATTGTTCTGACGTAGGTTTTCCATTTCCATCTTGGTCTGGCCGCGTTTATTTCTTCCAGGGGATGACCATTGGTATACATTTTTTGGCCATCTTTCATTTTCCTTTCTTTGTACATGGCCATACCATTTAAGTGTTTGATATTCAATCCTCTTAACAACAGATGTGGTGACATTCATTTCTCTCCAAAGGAATTCATTTCTTATTTTATCCTGTCTTGTTTTTTCGAGGCTTCTTCAAAATAATCAAATTCAACTGTTCTAATTTTATTCTTTTTTAATTCCGTCAAAGACCAAGTTTCACTTCCATATTACAAAATATTCTGTATTATGCTCATATAATTTTCATTTTAGTTTTCCTTTGTAATATTTTTATTCCAAATTATTCCATGTAATGTCTTTGTTGCATTTTTTGCCATTGCAATTTTAGTCTGTACATCTCTCTCACAGGTACCAAAACTTGTAATTATTGACCCAAGATATTAAAAAAAATCACATTTTTTATTTTCCCCTGTTTCGAGTATGATGTCATCCATATCCTTTCCCAAACACATATATTCTGTTTTCTGTAAATTTATATTCAGTCCCCATTTTTTATATTATTCCATTAGTTCATTTATCCATCCCCTCTTCCATTCCCCATTCTTGCCACATGTCATGCCTATCGCAGTCTACGAGACATAAATGTTCTTAGTATCTCTGGTTTCCTATACAGATCGTGTAGCTCACTGTAAATAAGTATTCTCCACTCCCCAGTCTGTTCATGTCTCTTCGTTTCATAAAAATTTTCCTAAGAACTTTATTCTTAAATGCTCGTAATCTCCTCTCCTCCCTTAAACTAAGAGTCCATGTTTCACATCCATATAATATAACTGGGAGGTTAAGAGATTTAAGCTACAATAGCTTATTATTTTAGTTTGTTTTACCAAACACAAATTCTGCAAATTCTTGTTTTTATGAAATGTCATGAGATGTACTTGACAAGGTGAAAGCTATTTAAATTGTAGTGTTTCTGTATACAGTAGGCTGTGGGTGGCAGGAACATGAACCTCAAGCTATGCGGTATCATTTACATTCAATGGCGGAGATGCTTCTGTGTATTAATGACACAATTTATCAGTTCAGGATGAACACTTGCTCATATATTATAACGCGGACTTGTTTGACGTCACATAATCACCATCATTTACTTTTAAGGCCATGTATAACATATATGGAATTACAACACATTAGTTATAAAATGAACAATTCAGACAGTTGCAAGAAGTAATTACTTATCTTACGGACTCATGACGATAGCGTTACGTCATAGAATCTTCCAAGAACTTAATAAATTAGTAACAGTTATTTAAATGTATAAAGAAATAGCCTACCTAGGAAGTATCTGAATTATCTTGAGTAAATCAACAGCTAACTGAAATTAACGACCTAACACTATCAAATCCAGAGGTTTCTCGCTGCGAGGGCATAAGCTCCCCATAAATCCCTATCCTGATCTAAAGTTTTACAGTCATCCCCTGTATATTTTATCTCCTTAAAAATTCAGTTAATAGATTTATTGGTCGAGATTCTGTCAATAATAATTGATATAAAGTGGTAGTTGGCTCCACAAATCTCGGAACATTAATTAATTAAGAATCTAGTTTGATTTAATCAACCTGGTGTTGCATTAGCTTTCACTCCTAGTCTTGGGACTGTTCATGAATGAAGAAAATCTGTAGCAATCATAATAATGCGAATTAATGTATTTATTGGTAAAGCTGCACGATTATCCACATACAGAAGGCGAACATTTCTTAAATATCTTTTATTTTGGGGGATTATATATCAACATTTTTAAAATATATGAATAAAACTCAACCTTTAAGAAATCTGGATAATATTAATCTCCCGCCTCATTCTTGATCTAACTACTGGGTGCTTTCCGCTTGCTTTCCTACAATAATTTTCCAAGCTTTTGTTTCATTCGGTTGTCCACTTTTTGCGCTGTACCCCATTAATTACACTGGTCAACATGATTTTTGTCTCATGAGTACCAATAGTTGTACTTAACGCAGTTTTTATCGTGTTTTCAAACATGTATTCGAAATTTCTCAATCACCCAAACTTTTTTTATTTCAATTTCAATTAATGGATTTAAATAATCATTTTTTAAATAAACGTTTCTCCGTCCATTGTAAAATAAAACCAAATGAGCTAACTCAGGAGATTTCAGCTATGGAAAAGAGATATCAAGGCAAATGGAATCCTAATATGCTGGCTGATTATTGTTGGACCATCAAGAGGGATCCTCCACAGGCGAAATATAGCAGAAAATCGTGATTTCTTACTTTCTAGGTGAGTTCGAATGTTCGAATATTTTGTAGCTACGAATGTAGAAAATATTAAAGTGTTTGAAATTATAAATTCCTGTCTCTCGGAAACCTTGCATGATGGAGAAGAACCGATATCATATTTGAATTTAGGAGAAAAAAATATTATCAGAATCACATATGTTTCTTTCTGAGACAAAAAAAAAAGTTTCTTTTTTGTTGCTCAGTGTTATCAGTGTATTATTAGAAAGAAAAATTCACGGATTATTAATCTGTGGACTGTTCTTCTTAAACATTCACATGATATCTCTTCTATAAGATGTTTCAATTTTACTTCTGGGTCGTCCTACTTAACCTCTTTCAGATATTTCTCTTCTGATCATGATTATTTTCCATTCTCTTGCTCGTAGGTTTCTCCGTATCTGCTCTATCCATCTCAAATTAGCCTTCCCAATGGTCACTTCCTATTTTTATTCTGTCAGAAGTCTGACACTGCGTGCAGGTCATGAATGTTCAAGTAGAAGTTTGCTTCTCAGGGTGATGTACAATGGGAACTTTGTCTCTGGCACTTCCAAAAGTAGTTGTGAAGACCTGTAAAGGACTTTGAAACAACAGCTAGAGGGACTCAGATGAAGCTGTGACAAGCCCAGCAAGCCGACAATGCACAAAATATCTTTATACATAAAAATTAAAGTCTGTAGATCTATCCTTCATGGACTCAAAAACTATTTGACCGATTTGAATGAGGTTTTACCATCATTTAAATAACTATTTTAGTACAATAACGTACTAAAAAAAGTATTGTGCATAATAAAAGTTGCTTTTTGGACGCTCAAATGACTTACGCTGCCTAAACCATAACAAATACACCAAATTAATATACACAAAATTGAGTATCTAAAAAAAGTTCTACAAAAAAGTCCGCGACAGCATATGACTATCTTTTACGAATAACCATTTTTGTCTTTCAAAATTAGATTAAAAGCAAGGATTTAATTAGAGAGAACTTTCCAACAACACAATGTTAATTCTCACCTAATTAAATATGTTAGTTTATACATAACCTGTTTAAATTATTTTGTCCAGGCGTAAAACGTCGCGGTTTCCTCTAGTGCTTTCTGAAAGAGATTTGCTTGACACAGTTTCATTATTTATCGTTGTGGGTACTCATATTAGGTTACTTCTGATTAAAATGATAACAGATAATGACATATGTTATTTAAGTTTCTAAGTTTTGAAGAATTGGCTGAATTCAAATATCCATCCATAGTAATTCTGCCCGAGGGCAGGTCCTTCACTGCAATCAGTAGCTGTGGTATCTTCCCGTTGCTTTCCACACTGGTGAAAGATGATGATGATGATGATGATGATGATGATGATAAGGATGATGATGGATATATGATTTCGGGGACCGTTTGGGCCTTAAAATTTTCCTGACATTTGTCTTACAGGTGAAGAAAAACCCCGATAAAAACTTCACCCAGAAAAACTGCCCCGACCGGGGATCGAACCCGGATCCGCTGCGTGACAAGGCAGCACGCTACCTCGAGACCACAGCGGTGGACAATTCAAATATATAGGAACAATAATTACAAGCAGGAATGAGATGCATAAAGAAATTAAACATAGGCTCAATTCTGGAAATGCGTGCTATTATGTATTACAGGTACTCTTGTCGCCCCAACTTCTCTCAAAAAAAGTTAAACTGAAAATATATAAAACTGTATTCTCCCACTTATATTATATGGATGCGAAACATGGACTCTTACTTTAAGGGAGGAAAGAAGTTTACGAAAATTTGAGAATAAAGTTCTTAGGAAAATTTTTGGACCGAAGAGAGATCAACAGGCAGGTGAATGGAGAAAATTTTATAACAGTGAGCTAATGGTATTTATTGGAAGCCAGATATAATAAAAACAGTAAAGTCTCGTAGACTGCGATGGGCAAGACAAGTGGCACGAATGGGTAATGAAAGATGTTCATGGAAGCTTCTTGTAGCAAAACCAGACAAAAACGCCCAGTTGGTAGATCCAGAATTAAGTGGGAGAATAACATTAACAATGATTTGAGGGAAGTAGATAATACAGGGATGATTTGAAAACGTTATCTCAGGATATGGATGTGTGGAGAGCTTATGTCCGCGCGGCCATGAACTTACGGGTTCGGTGAAGCTAGTGAATTAGTTAGTTAGGAGAAAACCTCGCAGATAAGTAGAGGCAAAACCCACTGGACGAGAAGAAATGGTGTCACATTTATGTAGCTCCTTCGTCTAGATACTTGTAAATACAACATATTCTAGTATTATGACGGTATGAGATTCCGGAGTGCGAGAGGTTTGAGCAGTTATTAATGGTATTGAGAAGCGAACACCTTGGCTAAAGTGACTTGATGGAGAAATTATTATCAGATGAAAGCTAAAGTGACAGCCGCGAGATAAATGAGCGAGAAGCAAGGCGGTTAACCTGACGGGACAGCCGGTTCACCCTCTCAATTACATCCTAAGTAATTACCCTAATATTACTCATATTAAGTCAATACAATATTTACAAATATTTGTACAACACTTGAACCACATAGTAATCAACAAGAAGAGTGCAATATTAAAAATATTTGGAATAAAAATAAGTAACAGCTAACAGATCCTCTACCATAGATTTAAGTACATTCTTTCAAATAAAATTAAGTGCAATGTACTTAGTTTTGTGACAACTCCAACAAGATTACCCCGGATATATACAACTCCTATGGTGCAATAGGCCTAGAAAGTCATTGGTTTACCAACCGGCTGCTGGCCTTACATCTACAAGTGTTAATCACAAAACTAGACGATCATCCTGCCAGTATAGGGTGACATATGGTCAGCATGTCGAGTTCACCAGCAGTTATAGCCGGTTTTTTCAACCTGGAACCGCTACTTATTTTTCAGTATAGTGTTAGGTAAGTTGTAATAAAACTATATAAAACCTGCATACGTCCAATATTGGTAAATTGAAGTGAAACCTGGACTATGACAAAAAACTCTGAGAATTTAATTAGCAACTTTGAAAGAAAGATTTTCTTCTTCTTCTTCTTCTTCTTCCTTTCATGTGATAGACCTAGTGGTCTGTTAAGGTCTCAATCCAAAGTTTGAAGGGTCTGCCCAGAGATATCTTGCCTGGTGGCTGGTAATTTAAGATCTGACGTGGTATTCTTGTTCTGCTCATTCTTCGTACGTGAGATTTCCAGTTGTTTCTGTATTTTTGTACATATTCCATGACTGATTCTGTGTGTAATTCTTTGAGAATCTCAGAATTCCTTTTATGGTCTGTTCTTGAGTAGCCCGCAGTACGTCTCATAAATTTCATTTCTGCCGCAGTTAGTCTTTGTTCATCTACACTGCGAATTGTCCAGGCCTCACTGCCGTAACATAATATGGGTCTGGCCAGTGTTTTATGAATTATAATTCGTGTGTGTTGCTGTACTGTGTTTGGCTTGAAAATATTATTTATAATTCCTGTTACTCTGTTAAAGTTTATAATTTTTTGACTAAAATCTTTTTCTTCTTCGTACGTAACTTGGTATCCGAGATAGTTAAATGTGTTGATTTGTTCTAATATTTTATTATTAATAACAATTTTACTGCGAACTGGGTCTTTTCCTAGGAAAGCCATGACTTTAGATTTTTTCTGTTGAGATTTCCATGTTGTAGTTTATTGCAATTTGGTGAAAAGAGTGAACTGAACGTTGTAGGTCATCTTCTGAATTCGCTATAAACACAATGTCATCTGCAAATAATAGGGTGTCTAAATTTATATAATCTATTAAGTGGTATACTGCCAGGTGGTTGTAGTCTCCATTCTTTAATAATTGAGTTCATGTATATTATGAAGAGCATTGGTGAAAGACCACATCCTTGTCTAACTCCTTGATTAATTGGTCTGCATTCCGAGATTTTATTTTCAATCTTAACTTGGATGTAATTATCCTTATAAATATCATATATAGCTTTTATCAGTTGGTCTGGGATTCCATCATATTTGAGGATTTCTAATAATTTGTTTCTATTTACTTTGTCAAATGCCTTCTTCAAGTCAATAAACGCCATGTGTGTTTCAATATTAAACTCTCTGTGTTTTTCTATTAGAATTTTAATAGTGAAGTATCCATCTGTACAGGATCTTCCTTTTCGGAATCCATTTTGCGCTTCATCTAATACATTGTCATAATAATTAGCTAATTTTGATTTGAGCAACTTGGTGTAGATTTTGTAGCCTGAGTCCAAAAGGCTTATTCCTCTGAAGTTATCACAGTTATTTATATCTCCTTTTTTGTGTAGTGGGATTACAACAGCTTGTTGCCAGCTTTTTGGCGGAGGGCCCTCATTATAAATTCTATTTAAAAAATTGAGAAATCTTTCATTAAAGGCAGAGCTGGCATACTTAAATAATTCCAGGTTAATACCATCTTCGCCTGGTGTTTTGTTATTTTTGCAGTGGACGAGTATTGTATTTAATTCATCTAAAGTAAAAACATCTATGTAATTATTGTTAGAAGTTACGAGATTTAAAATTTCGTTTTTTTTGCAGCCACAACTTTTGAAAATATTCTATCCAATTTTCTAAAGGAATTGTATTTAGTTTAACTCTTTCATGTAGCTCTCCATTTAATTGCCTTAGAATTTTATATGTTTTTGGATTTGGTCTTGTAATGTCCGTTTCCAATTGGGTAACAAAATTATTCCAATTTTCTCTGTGATATCTTCTAACTTCTCTTTTTGCTATTGCTCTTTTCTGTTTGTAATCTATTTCGTCAGCAAGTGTTCTAGTTGATAGATATTTTCGATATGCTTCTCGTTTATCATTAATAATTCTGGCGAGGTTTTCATCCCACTTCCGTAAGCCATGTCTTCTTGTCCATCTCTTCTTTCTTCCTATACTTTCGTTGGCTGCTGTGTTTAACATATATTTTAGATTGGTCCATTCTTCTTCTATAGTGTTGCCAATTTCTACGTTGAGTAAGTTTGATAACCTCTTCTGGTAAAGCCAGCGGATACTAGGATCATTTAATAGTTGCACCTTGTAGGTGTATGTGGGTTGTGTTATAAATGATTTCTTCTTATACCATCTTGGAGGAAATCGTGCTGGAGCAACTAGCAGATGGTGGTCTGATTCAATTTCAAAACCTCGGAATACTCTCGTGTCTAGTATAATATCTGCTAATTTCTTATTTGCTATCACATAATCTATTATTGACCGTTGTCCTCTTGCTTCCCAGGTATATTTATGACTGTCAATGTGTTTGAAGTGACTATTCATAACTTTTAAATGATTATACATAGCAAAATCAGTTAATCTTTATCCATTTTTATTTAGTGTGTTTTTTCCATGTGTGCCTATGTATGTTCCTCTTTTGATGTTGCCAATTCGTGCATTTAAATCTCCCATAAGTAATAAATAATCTGATTTAGGTATTTTATCCATAATACGTTGTAATTTTTTAATAGAATTTTATATTTTCATCTTCTGCACCTTCTACTGGAGCATATAAACCAATAATACTTAAATATCCTCTGAAAGTTTTGATTCTTAATTGAATAATTCTTTCATCTCAGTAGGTGTAACTATAAATTAATTGTTTGAGGGATTTGTGAACCATAATCATCACGCCTGCTTTTGATCTGATATTTCTATCAACTCCACTATAGATTTGAATGTAATTGTTGGTTTCTTTTGTACCCTTTAAATATTTTGAGAAGGATATATGGTCCGTAAAAGAGAATGGAAGATGGAAAATGAGGTATAATAAGGAAACCTATGACCTTTTTAAGGAACCTCATTTATCAACTCTTGTGAAATTAAAAAAAAATGCAGTGGGCCGGACACGTTCAAAGAATGAACAAAGAATGTATACCTAGAAAAGCGATGACGGAAGAAATGTTTGGGAAGCGGCAAACGGGAAAACCTAGGAAAAGATGGATGGACTCAGTGAAGGAAGATTGTCATCGAATCCAGAATTTATAGGAACAGGCAACACAGAGCATTGGATAGAGAAGTTTGGAGGTCTCGCATCAAGAAAGCCCAGGCCCGCTATGGGCTGTAGCCCATTAGGAGAAGAAGAAGAAGTGTTATACCCTATACATATATATTGCACCACATAAAAAAACGATACTTACGAATGTTTTCTTAGTCCAACGCTGGGGTCTCGGGGTAGTATCACTGCCTCTTACAAGTCCGGTCGAGACATGTTTCCTGAGTGATGGATTTCACCTGTAAGACAAATGTCAGGAAATTTAATGCTAAAACGGTCTGCGAACATAATTTGGCTATCATAATCACCATCATCATATTCGCCAAGTTCAGTATGAATGTGTGTGAATAGTGTATTTCATCTTAGCATTGTGTTTGCCTCGGAGAAGACAGTGTCATGGAGCTGATTATTCATTTAGAGAGGTACTCTAAGTCCTTGTGTGGTCAAAGAAGGAAGTATGGGTAACGAAGAAAGCTTCACAACCAGAAACCAGAATCTGCATAATTCATATAGTGATTGTCTTTATATATATAAAGCCTAGAACATTAACATGGGCAAGTCGTGTTGCTCAAATTTGTAAGAGTAGAAATGTTTTCAAAATGTTTATTGGTAAATCCTTGTATAAAGATCATTAGTAGGATAACGTAATGGATCCGTAAATTCATTACCGCATTCACTGAAGCTCTCCACTTGTACCTATCCGTAGCCAACTAAAACCAGTTCATTCTTCGAAATTCAGTTCTCTAACATCCTTCCGGATATTACTCTTCCATCTGCACATAGGCCTTCCTAATGATCTTTACACAAAGGATTCACAATCAACAATCTGCAAGCATTTATACTCTTACAAATTCAAACTACATAACTTAACCATTTTTAAAAAAAATGTTCTAGGCTTAATAATCTTAAAAATATAAGGATAACTATATGAATTATGGAGATCCTGGTTTCTGGTTGTGAAGCTTCTTCCGTTCCCCATTTCATCCCTTGTGTGAAGGAACATTCACGTTAAGACCTACTTTCTATTACTTGCACTTTCCTTAATTAAATATGTTTCACAACTATGGAACACCAACGGCAAGATTATATACGTAATTTGAATCCTTTAATTCCAGTATGTTCACGATTAAAACCTGATGCTCACTTTTTATTATTGAAGGTATGTATGACATAGTGGTGTAAATTGCTTTTCTTCATTTTGAGAACAACATAGTTTTATTAGTCAGTGTACAAAGAATCAAGTTAGCTTTATTAATTGATAATCATGGAGATATGTATTATCCTAAGTGATGATATTAATTAATGATGTATCTGAAATACAGTATGCAGTTTTTTCTTTACAACCTTGTACTTTACTCATTTTTGTTAAAAAAACTGACTTACACCACCATGTCACATACCCCTTCAATTATACAGGGCAGGATTGTTTGGCTGCCCACCTACATAAATAAAACATCCCTTCTATTCCAAATTGTATACTTTATAGTGAAGTTAACACTGCAATGGATATGACTCATCTCCAGAAGAGTGGAATTTAACAACTATAGATATCTCATTACACTACTGGGAATAAAAGCAAATAGAAGAACTCCAATATGCCTGCTCCTTAGCAACTAACCATTTTTAAATTCTTAGACAAAAGCTGGGAAAACAGGGGTCGCAGAACTGAATCTATCTATCTATCTATCTATCTATCTATCTATCTATCTATCTATCTATCTATCTATCTATCTATCTATACTGGCGTATCCCGATGTTGAGCCATAACCCCTCCTTTCTTAGGAGTCACTTGACCAAGTTAATTTAGTTACCTTATTTGCCCATAGATGTCATATGGTGAAAATACCAACTCAATAAGACATCTAGCAAGCAATTAAGATATTAATAGGATGTCGAGGTCGGTAAATTTTGTTTAGAGGCTTAAGAATCTTTTAAGAGCCTGAAAATCTTCAGATTCGGGATCCATGGATTAAAGTCTCTCCAGGAGGACTTGCTCCTTGGATTTTACCATACGAATTTCCTGCATCAAATCAGCATTTAATTTCTTAATGCGAATCACTTTGGCATGTTTTTCTTCTTCTTCCTTTCCAGGATTAGGTCAATGCGACCTGTTCCGGTCTCAAGTCCATCGTTTCCTTGGCCGTCCCAAAGATCTTTTTCCATGTGGTTTGTAGGTGTTGATCTCTTTGGGTAATCTTGTATTGTCAATTCTGTCTAAATGTTCTTTCCAATGGTATTTTTGTTCTTCTAGTTTATCGACTATTGAAAATATCTCGAGTTGATTTCTTATTGATTCATTATGTAATCAATCCATGCGTGTACATCCTTTTACGGATCTTAAACATTTAATTTCAGTGGCTTGAATGTGTGAGATTTTTTTGTAAGTACCCAAGATTAGATCCATATAAAAGAAAAGGAACAGCCATCATTTTATAATACCTGAGCTGAGTTTCTCTTCGAGTGGTGCCACACATAATTTGATAACGGTTTAATTTATTATGTATATCCCATTCATATATCTGAACCAAGATAGTTAAAGTGTGCTATCTGTTCTATTAATTCATTATTGATTACAATTTTTGCTCTGACTGGCACTTTGTCCTGAAAAGCCATAAGTTTAGTGTTGGCATGTTAAAAATGATATTAAATATCTGAATGTTTTCATAACGATTACTGTCTATAGTTATCTAGTCATATTGGGATCCCGGTGTTCATGGCGACAGAAATAGGCCCTATTACTATATGACAGGTAAGCGAAATAACCAATTATGTGACAATGGGTAGTGTTCTGGCAAGTAACTTGTCGCAGCTAGTGATGCCAAGCATTAACATGGAACCTACAACCGATAATTACTCAATTTGCTAATTGATACATAATTATTATGTAATCGATACACGTCAAGAGAAACTAGCAGAGCATGAGGAGTTCGCCCCAGCGACACTTTGAAGGTGACAAACCATGACAGAAGGTGACAACCAACTTAAAGTTATTTGTGTGCTCATCAACTGTAAAGATTTAAAAATGATAATTTACGCAGGTTAATGACACCGTGTTTATATGTTTTCATCCTGGTTTAACGCTCCTAACCTAAAGTACTGTGATCAGTTTCATTATTAAACTGTGCACTTTGAAGCCTTTATCATTATCATTAGCGCTAAAGCCCCCTCGGAGTGCTTTAAAACTGTTCTTCTGGTTTCTCTCTTTTCTGCAACAAGCCAACAATACTTCATCATCATCATCATAGTACATTCACGAATTTAGGCCATTTGTTGATCTGTTTCGGCCTCAAGAGAAAGACCATCCAAAAGTCTTTTGAGTGGACGTCCTGGTCTTCTTCTTCCGTCAGGTTGATATCTTAACATTTGTTTGGGTATTCTGTGATCTTCCATTCGATGAACATGTTGCATCCATCTTGACTTATAATCAGAAATTTTGTTTTCTAAAGATTCCATGTGTAATTCTTCTAAGATGTCTTCATTTTTTTTGTGATCTAGTAGTGTGTATCCTGCAGTCCTCCGAAGATATCTCATTTCAGCAGATCTAAGTCTCTGTATATCCTTCTGTTTCAACGTCCATACTTCGCTACCATACAAAAGAGTTGGAAGAGCCAGTGTTTCATACACTTCTTAATGCCTCTAGAAACTCATCCATCAGCGCAACTTTGTTCACCCAACGCTCCTTCCTTCAGATTTGTTCACCATAACTTTTAGGAATCTTATTTTCGGCCATTATTTGAGTATTCAATTCTTTTAAATTTCATTGTAAATCACAGTTAAGGTTATGTAGTAAAATGTTGAAATATTATAATAAGTACCT
Source organism: Diploptera punctata (assembly GCA_030220185.1). Classification (NCBI taxonomy): domain Eukaryota; kingdom Metazoa; phylum Arthropoda; class Insecta; order Blattodea; family Blaberidae; genus Diploptera; species Diploptera punctata. Next base: position 71,833 of record JASPKZ010008357.1, read on the forward strand.
GAAATATAGTCTAGTCGTCCTCGACTTCCTTCGAAGTTTATTAAACGGAAATCAATTTTAGTTGAGGACGACTTTAATCAGGTACTTACTTTAATATTTTAACATTCTTTGAATATGAGCTTTTTACTCACACATCATTATTTAAATATCTTCTTCTTCTTCTTCTTCACTTCACGGGGTAGGCAGAATGCCTGTTCCGCCTCACAGTTGTTCTGTCCATCTTTTCTCTGGCCTTCCTACATTCCTTGAACCTCTTGGCTTGTAGTTAAATGCTGCTTTTGGTAATCTTGTAACGTTAATTCTTTCTACATGTCTAAACCATTTCTCTCTATATTATTTGATTTTCTCATTCAATGCATATATATTTAACTCTGTTCATATATCTTCATTCTATATCCGATCCTATCTTGTGCAGCCTTTTGTTCTTCTAAGGAAGTTCATTTCTGCGCTTTGTATTCTATTTTGTAACTTTTTTGGTCATTACCCAAGTTTCGCTCCCATAAAGTAATGCAGGAAATGCCAATGTTTTATAAAACTTCAATCTAGTATCTCTTCTTGTTTTGTTCTTTAATTTTTTATGTATAGTTCCACATATAATTTGAAATCTTGACAGTTTAACATTTAGGTCTCTTTCAGTTTTTGTGTTTATAATAAAATTACAACCCAAATAATTAAAATTTGTTACTTGTTCCAGAGGTTTGTTGTCTATTATGATTTTTGATCTTATATGTTCACTTCCCCAAAATGCCATTTTTTTGTTCTTTCCTGTGATATTTTAAAATTGTATTCTTGGCATAACTGATTTAATTTATGTAAAGAGCACTGCAAATTATTTTCATTTTCTTGAATAATAACCACATCGTCAGCATACATTAAAACATTTAATATTTTAAAACGGTCCATTCTTATACCAACATTAACATTACTTTTCCAATTTTGGATGATGTCATTAATATACAAATTAAAAAGAGTGAGTGATAAACTACACCCCTGTCTTACACCTCTATTTATTAAAATTGGTTCGGTCTTTATTATTTAAATATAGTTATTTTAAAATATGTATATACTTAATGCAAACGGCGATATTTGAGAACATATGAGAAATGTTTGGTTATGTTTCATTTGTTCATCCACTGAAACTTGATCATATTATTTATTGCCAACTAGGATCGCAATATTGTAAGAATGCACTCCAGTGGAGAAAAAATTAAACACATCAAACTGAATATTATAACCAACATTATAGGTTATCAATTTTTTTTAGGAAAGAACTCAATAAAATCAGTATTTAAAAACACAATTATTGAATACACAATTATCAAATGTGTAGTTCGAAGGAATCTGTTCATTATTTGCTATATTCAACGTATTTCTTAGAGAGTCAGCCAATGCAAAATAATGCTCTGACCCGTTCAGAATATTAAAAAGGAGGAACTTCTTTATTTTGATAAACAGAATTCGATAAATAGCAAGGTGAAACACGACTGTCATTAATTGTAAAACAAAATTTCATTGAAACATGATTTGTCTTTGACTTCCATTTGGGGAATGAGTTAAATAGTCAAAGTAAAGTGTTTTATACGTGTTTGTTCAATTAATTCATTAATATTCTGTGAATATTTTATTTACATATCTGGAACATATAATTTTTGAAATTAAAGAGCGTATAAATCCGGACACTGCTTATAAGATCATGGAAGTATGTTCATTGTTCATACTTGAGAATGTTTGACAAGAAAGTAACTGCTGAAACGGTTAGAAATGAAGGCTTCATCTGCAGCAAGCAGGAGGGTAGAGCTGTCATAACAATCAATTTACCCGCTCCTGGAGGTCTGGCAGATACAAATGATTTTGTAATGAACACTGACTGCATTATTTTGTTATGTAACTTTATCCACTCATTTGCAATCATTACCTGAAGCATCAAGTCGCCCATCAACAAAATTGTCCAATGACCATTTGACCAACGTCCATGAACGTCTCAAACGAATAATTCTCGGATATTAACCAATAGAAATATGACGAGAATAGAAATACGCTGCTCCTATAATTCAAATATTCGATCTCGGTGGTCTAGAGTTAAGTTCCTTGCCTCTGGTCTTGAGGGTCGCGGGTTCAAACCCGGCCGAGATATATGGATTTGATTAGGGTGAGAAAATTCAGGGGACAAGTCCTTTAAGGTTTAAGCAGTGGATCTTGAGTCTGAATATTTTTGTGCTCGCAAAAGAACCTAAAGCTTAAATTACAGTTTCTGAGCAAAATTAAAATAGGCCTTTCCCATCCAAGTAATACTTCAATTGATTTATTTTGATATCCATCCATTCATAGTAATTCTGCCCGAGGACAGGTCTTTCGCTGCCATTATAGCATTCTCATGTTGCTCTTTGCAGCTTTACTAGGGAATTATAGGTGTGGTAGCCTCTCGTTGCTTTCCACACCGATGAAGGATGATGATGATGATGATGCCCGGATGATTTTCGGGGACCGTTGGGCCCTACGCTTCCTGACATTTGTCTTACAGGTGAGGAAAAACCCCGAAAAATATCACCCAGGAACCTGTCCCGATCGGGAATCCAAGCCCGCTGCGTGACAATGCAGTGCGCTACCTCGGGACCACAGCGGTGGACGTAATTTGATAGGCCCTATGTATCATCATCATCATCATCATCATCATCATCATCCGGTATCATGACAGCTGCCGCCGTCTTCCGAAAACCAAACGCCATTCCTCTCTGTCCATCCATTGATCTTCCTCCAATCCTCTGATATTCATAGCTGCTTGTACCCCTTCTATCCAAGTTTTCTTAGGTATTTCTCTCTTCCTCCTTTCCATTGGGATCCATTCCATAACAATTTTAGGCAATCTTTGCTTTGGCATTCTTTAGACATGGCCATACCACAATAAGTATATATATATATATATATATATGTGTGTGTGTGTTATAATTAAATCTTTAACATTGAGCAATGCAAGCTTAATATGGTATGATAAGAAAAATAAATGCCTGGACGGGATTCGAACCCGGATCTCTGAGTCTGTACTTCAGCGTGATATCCATTACACTACCAGGCGAATCCAATTCAAACACTTATTTTTCTTATATATGTATTATACTCTCCATGGAGAGTATCATACCATATATATATATAGTAAAATTACGGTAAACACTGCTATTGTGCATACGGTACTGCTTCGCCTTCAAGTAGGATGTTCTAAAGGGAGAGATAAGGATGGAGTAACCAATCGTAAGATATCTATCCCGTGAACGAAACCTACTGGTTCCAATTTGTCCATCTATCAATAATTATTTTATTTTATTTCTTTTTTCTGTTCAGGTTAGTGTCATTACCACCATATTCTCCTGTTTCAGTGACCCAGACAACTTATTTTTCTGTTCTTCAAAATATCGTTATTCTTCTTCTTCGCCCTCTCCAATACATATTTTCTCTCCTACATAATCCCCCATTCATTCCTACATCTACAGTATAAATGCTTGTCGATAATAATTTAGTTTCTCTTCCTTTAGCTTAATTTATCCATCTGCGTAATACCTTAGTTTCCTATAATACGTCTCCTCGAGGCGATGTACTAACCATATGTCTCACGTTGACATATGTAGGGAAATAAGCGTAAGTAAATGCATCTGGCAAAGAAACTTCCCTCTAAGGAAGCACCTATGTCCTCAAGCAGGATGAACGGGGATATATTGATATCAATAAATATAGTGATATGGATGAATCGATAAGGGAAGACTGTATAAATGATGAATTGACGGGGAATACCGACATGGCCGACATCACACGCTTAACAAGCCCTCACATTGACAACCTCATATTATAGAGAGCAAAATGATAATCTACTACATCTTACAAGACAGCCAACATACCCGTAATAAATTACTCTGCTTCTAGTTAAATGATGTGCTATAGTTATTGGAAACTATACTCCTGGAATAATCAATTATTTCCAAATTATTTAACTAATCGCATTTCCTTGGAATTCTGATCAATCGGTATAACAGAGAGAGTCAAAGATGGCCTCTCATAACAATAAATCATATTCAATTAACTAAACCTTTATTCTTTTTTTATACAGGTTTTCACATACAGCTTAAGTTTTATTTTAAATATAAGCATATTTACCAGCATATATAAAGCATTATTATTATTATTAATTATTATTATTAATATTATTCATCTATCCATCTTCGGGTTTTTACGGCTGCTGCCGTCTTCCCGTGCCAAACCTCCAAAGCCTACGATCTTGGGCATATTCAATGCTTAGCCCCCTTGCTTGAATTAATATCTTCATGTTTTCCATCCATGTTAAATTTGGTCTCCCTCTTTTCTTCTTTCTGGTCGGCTGCCATTGATATAGTTGCTTTGACCATCGCTCATCTTCCATTCTTAAAACATGTCCTAACCACTTTAATTCCTTCTCCTCAATTCTTTCAATTATGCTTTCTTCTGCTTCCATTATGTTTATAATTTCCTTATTTGTGACATGTTCTAATTTTGACTTTTTGGCACTTCTGCGTAAATAATGAATTTCCAGATTTATTAGTATATTCTTGTAGTACTTATTGATTGTCCACACCTCACTTCCATACATTGCAACAGATTCCATCAACAGTTGAATGCAGGCTTTCACGGCCGGTAATCATAATGTTGAGTGATTCCGGGTTATGTGGCCGTGGTCCATAGTTGGTGTTAATACCAGACGTTTCGCCCTCAACTGCGGAGGGCATCTTCAGTGGCGAGTGCTTCTAGGCGTGTTTCCTGGTCGGAAGATCTACTTAGAGTGAGCGCTGTGGACGTTGTGGACGTTGTATTAGTGGTGGGTGCAGGGTGAGTGGGCGTGGCTCTTGCTGATTGGCTAATGGTCGTCTCCTTGTTGTCCCTAGTGTTAGATATGGTCATAGCACAACCACAGCTTTGCTAAAAATTACTGAAGATATTCGTGAAGCCGTGGACAGACGTCAATTGACTCCATTAACCTTACTTGACTTCAGCAAAGCTTTTGCCACACATTATAAAACCACACGACTTACTCTGACACAGAAGCTCAAGCACCTACACTTGTCTGACAAACAGCCTGATCCTATCCTGGTTTCGACTCATACCTGCACGGTCGTCAACATACGTTTCATTAAACTCTAGATCTTCGTCTTGGCGCAACGTGCCGGCTGGAGTCCCCCAGGGCAGTGTTCTTCGGACCTCTTCTTTCTCTCACTCTACATAAATGAACTTGCCAACTGTACTAAAGCACTGCCGTAATCACCTCTACGCTGATGATCTCCAAATTTACCTACATTCACCTCCTCATTCTCTCTATAACCGCTTTGACAAAAATGAATGACGATCTCATATCCATCTTTACACTGGTCTTCAAGTATCGGTCTAAATCTAAATCCTAACAAGTCACAAGTAATTCTAATGGGACAACCACGACTGCTTACAACCTGTGACATAGCTACACTACCAAACATTAGTATAAATAATATAACAATCCCTTATTCTTCTGCAGTAATAGAATCTTGGACTACATCTAGACGCAAATTTTAACCTGGCAAACACAAGTGAAACACATATGGAAACAGACTTCTTCCATCTTACATTATCGTCGACGTTTAAAAAGAATTTTCTCCACGTTTCGTTAAACACAAAAATCCCCTTGTGCAGAATCTTGTGTTTACCCACCACACTTCGATTATTGTGACATTATATATAATGATCTAAACTATGACTTGTCGCCGAGAACTGCCGCGTGTTCATAATGCTTGCGTTCGATTCATTTTCAAAAGATCCGCCGTTAATGACCCATATTTTCGAACACTTTAATAACCCTCTCTTGGCTCCGTCTTACGGACAGACGTAAATTGCACTCTCTTTCACCTTACTTTTCAAGCTTCTGAATTCCTACATCCCTACTTACACCTGGCGTCTAGATTTGAGAAGTTATCCTCTTAACCACAGATATTGACACTAGATCACAAGATAGCATTCTGCTAACAATTCCTCTTCATAGCACGTCCTCCTATTCTGCTACGTCCTTCACAGTAGCCTCTGCCCGCTCCTGGAATCGTCCGTCCTCAAGATCTCAGGGGTTGCCGCATCACTTGGTACCTTTAAGTCACACTTATGCAGTTACCTTGTTGTCCTAAGAATTAATTTTTATCTCTTTATTTAACTTTGAAACCTATGTCATTAAGCTTTTCCTGTTTTTTTATATATAATATTGTACATTTAGATATGTAATTCGTTAAATTTTAAGTAAATCAAAATACATAATAAATATACTTGTATTGTATTCATAACTTGTAATCGTTTATATTTATATATCTATCTATTGTAATTTAAATTTAAGATTATTTTTTGTTTGTATTTTTTTTAAAACCTGGTTGAGTGGTAGACAAAGGGGGGGGCTTAATGGCCTTAACTTTGCCAGGTAACATAAAACTATTATTATTATTATTATTATTATTATTATTATTATTATTAATGCATTTATTTTCACCCTGCACCCACCACTAATACAACGTCCACAACGTCCACAGCGCTCACTCTAAGTAGATCTTCCGACCAGGAAACACGCCTAGAAGCACTCGCCACTGAAGATGCCCTCCGCAGTTGAGGGCGAAACGTCTGGTATTAACACCAACTATGGACCACGGCCACATAACCCGGAATCACTCAACATTAAGATTCCATCAATGTTTTACCAATATATTTTTTTGTGTCTTTCCAAATATGCTTATCCCACCATATGGAATTTAACGATGATATTATTTTGCTACTCAATTCAATTCTATGTTTTATATTATCTTTGCCTATACCTCAAGGTTATCCATTATTCATAAAACTGACTAATCCACTGACACCGGAGTTCATAGACGCGCGGACATCCTTACACTCTGAAGTAATGTTTCATTCTCTGTATAATTCTTCTCTAAATCACGGTTAATATTATTATTCTTGGTCTACCAACTGGGCGTTTTCCTTTTAGTTTTCCTACAAGAAGTTTCCATGCCCCTCTTTCACATCCCATTCGTCCCTCATGTCCTGCCCATCACAGTCTATGAGACTTATCTGTTCTTTTTAAATTTGACTTCCCATATAAAGATCATATCATTCTCGTGTAGTATTCTCATTCATCTGTCTGTTCGTCTTTCTTTGGTCCAAAAGTTCTCCTAAAGTTTTGTTCTCAAATAATCATATAGCGTCAATTTACATTATTCTATGTTTCAACTCATTTAACGATTTAATTTAATAAGAAACGAGGATATCCGTGAAGAACTGCAGATCTACTCCATAAAAGAAAATATATTTAACAACAAGATACAGTGGAAAGAACATGTAGAAAGAATGGAAGAAAGTAAATTACCAGATAAAATCTTCCATTATTTTCCAAGAGGAAGAAGAGATGTCGGACGTCCTCGGAAGAGATGGTCTTAGATCTATTAGTGAAGACGGAACAGGCAACTCTTGCCTAAACCAGGAAGTGAAGAAGAAGAAGAAGAAGAAGAAGATTTAATATCTACAAAATATTAGCTTAAAAATTTTAAGCTGAACATAAAAGGACAGACAAATTTTGCTTACAGGCTTATTTTTTCAAGGTTGAAATTGTTTTATGCCGTAAGTGAATGGCACGGAAATTGTTTTATGCCGTATGTGAATGGCACGGACCCACGACTTTAGTTCCCTTCCGAAGAAGCTACGATTAACATTTTGACGCAAGGGTTTCATATGATTTTTTTGAGTATTTTTGTACCACATTTAGTTTTAGAATATAATTTAGCAGTCCTATTATTTTTAAAAAGTTGGTAATTTTCTTTCCATATATGTAATGTGTTAAAATCAGACCAATCTTCATCATCATCATAAACAATGCAGAAATAAATTTATTTAATATTTTTTCTGACAATAACATATATTTGCGAACCAAATAGCATAAAAGTTTTTAAAAACATTTTATGGAATTTCTAGCAGTATGAGATAATTGCCCATCCAGTATCGTGAGGAATTTGGGTAGCTACAGTATGTAAAGTAAAAGTGATCCCACAACAGGCCCGGAGGCCCTTGGGGTAGTAGGAGGTTAAGGCTCCCACTTTTTCTAGACAATCGGCACTTTATGTCAGCCGGGTTGTCAACCCTGCGTGACGGCCGCCTTTACCCCCAGAACAAGCGTCTGGTACTCATTTCCGTTAGAGGCTGAGTCGACCCCAGGGCCATAGTGCCGCCAGAGGGTTTAGGTCAGTTTAAAAATCCTGGCCCCAACGGGATTTGAACCCTCGACCCTCCGGCTTGTAGTTCAGTGCCTTAACCACTATGCTACGGCGTGCCCCCCAGCTACAGTATGTAGCGATGTCAAGTTGAGAAACCCAGTTATAACGGCTTGGTTCTCGACATTATGACCTCATTTCAACCTACACTTGAAGGATGATCGTCCACATGTGAACGTGCGGTCAGGAGGCGCCTGGTAGGCCAAGGGCCTCTTAGGCCTGTCGGAGAAAGATAAATTCCTCACGTTGCCGAGTTGGCTCCCTCCCATAGTGGCCGAAATCCACGAGAAAATGCCCTCCCCACTGATATCGAAACAGCGCAAATTCTGTAATTCTGATGCCTTAGACATCTCGGCTTTGACGTGGGATTACTTACTTAAAATAAGAATTTGTCTAAATGAAAATGGTTTAAAATCACTGGATGTTGTTGAGAAGCATAAAGTGGATTGAATTAATTTCTAAGCTCGTTTTGGAGTCCAGACTGGTTTTTAAAAATAAGTTATGGAAACGATGTTGGTACTTGAGAGTTTTATTGCTTGTTTAAAAGTCAATGAAACCCGAGTTAAAATTACGTTGTCGAGAAAATATTTACAAATATTCCAATTAATGTCTAGCCTAGTGTTGTTTATATCATGAAATGCAAACGCAAAATCATGTTACACAGATAAATTCCGATTAAAAACAGCAAACATACATTAAGTTTCTTCTTCAGATTAATAAACTTATTTTTATACTTTCATGCGGCAAAATTAAATTAACATTCCTACTAAAGTTTTGAAGAATCATGTTGCAGTATCGCTGAGGTAACAATTTAAGTTAAATTCTAATAACGTAACTGAGTTACCCAGTTCTCATATTTTTTTTTACTACTAGACGGCTACTGGCCTCACATCCACATGTGTTAATCACAGAGGTAGAAGATCATCTAGCCAATGTAGAGGTGACATATAGTCAGCATGTCGGGTCCCCCAGCCGTTATAACTTTTTTTTTCAACCTGGAGCCGCTAATAATTGTAGCTATCCAAATGACCCACGATGCTGGGTGGGCACTGGTCCCATACTGGCCGAAATTCCATGAGAAAAGTTCTTCCACCATGGGGACTCGAACCAGCGCAAATCCCGTAGTTCTGCTCCAAGGTATCTTGACTTAACGCTAAGGCGCGGTGCAATCTCCTTAAATATTGTTAACCAATTCAGAAGGAATGTATGTGTGTGTGTGTGTTTCTAATACCACCCGCTACACTTTTTTGTGCTTCGGGTTCGGCGCTGGACGGACAGATTTCACTGATGTAGTATATTTTCTATTTACACACCATTTGAGCAGACCATTTTACACATATCTACGCCAATTGAATAAAAACCTTAAAGTTGTACTACTTCTCTCTTCACATTACGTCAATCACTTACTGGTTCTTTTGAGTCGCTAGCTTAATTTATTCACAACCAGGGAATGCTAATAGTGAGTGGCGGACGGTAATACATTAGAAAGACAGCGATTGATTAATCACAGTAATGGCGGAGAACCTTCTTATTGCCAAGACTCCTAGCATGCGCAGTCCCCGAAGTTTAAATTGACATTGCCTACCCATATATGTTATGTATTCTTGTATTGTGTACAGAGAGGGGTGTAGGATGAGTCTATGTTTATGTGTTAATGTGTTGTATGAGGGATGGTGATAAAGAGAAGGGAAAATGTCTAACCCGGTCCCGGCACGTAGCCTACTCCTGTCGAAAAGCACCAAAGGGGCCACCAGGCTTAACGTCCCCATCCGACGGACAAATCGCTATCAGCAGTACAACATGCCTTCTCAACATACGTACTGCGGAATGGGTTTGAAATGTAATGTAGGAATCTAGCGTACATTCTAGCGATTTAAATTGTACATCACCACCCCACCTGGCCCCTAGACTGAAAATTTTACAATTATATTAAGTTATTTTAATTAATTTTACAATTAACGTCGGACATCGAACCCGGACCAAGATTCAGGAATTAACCGCATTACCAACTTAGCCAGCACGACGGACTTGCGAAAGGTATATAGGTGTTGACATTTTTCTCACGAAAATATATTTTTTAAAACTCTTACAATTTTTCACTATTCCTACTTACTAAAAAAAAGGTGGGCAAATATGTGTGTATGTGCGTGTTTTTCCAGCGCAATAGCCGACCGTTTTAGTGCTACGGGACTTGTATTGGTTCTAGTTCCCAGAAGGAAATACATTTTCTCATGGAATTCCGGTCAGTATGAGATCGGTGCACACCCAGCTTCGAGAGGAATTTGGGTAACTACAATAAGTAACGGCTGCCATAAGTAACGGTTGGTAAAAGCATCTAAAACGGCTGGGAGACCAAACAAGCGGACAATATGTCACATCTATACTGACTGAATGATCATCCACCTCTGTGATTAATGCACGTGGATGTGAGATCAGTAGTTGGAAGGTAGGCCGAGGGCCTTCTAGGCCTCTCGCCCCTTGGGGAGTTTTTTTATGAAACCGGTGGCCCGCAGAACTGTGAGGAATTTGAGAAGATACGGTAAATTGCAAGTTCCAGGCTGGGAAAACAGCTACAACAGGTAGAGACCCGATATGTCACTCATATTCTGGTTGGATGATTCGCCACCTCTATAAATGGTATATGTGGATTTGAGACTTTCAGCCTGTCGTGCCATAGAATTTTGAATTAGTTTAGTTTTTATATAGTAGACAGCTACTTCTGCGTGTCTCAAACGCGTTGCAGGAACTTGATTTTTCAGCAGAGGATTTTAATTCTGAATACCTAAGAACAATAATTAAGCCTACAAATAGGAATGAGGTGTACAAAGAAATTAAACATAGGTTCAAATCTGGAAGTGCATGCTATTATGCATTACAGGTACACTTGTCACAACTTCTTTCAAAAAAACGTGAAACACAAAATATATAACTGTTATCTCCCAGTTATATTACATGGATACGAAACATGGACTCTTACTTTAAGGAGAAAATAAGATTACGAGTATTTGAGAAAAAAGTTCTTAGGAAAAAATGTTGGGCCAAAAAGAGATGAACAGACAGGTGAATGGAGACAACTACATAATAGTGAGCTACATTATATGAATAGGAAGCCAGATATAATAAGAACAGTTAAGTCTCGTGGACTGCGATGGGCAGGACAAGTGGTACGTACGGGGGATGAAAGAGGCGAATGGAAACTTCTTGTAGGAAAACCAGAAGGAAAACGTCCAGTTGGAAGACCAAGAATGAGGTGGGAGAGTAACATATCCATGATTTGAGGGAAGTAAATTACAGAGGGGATGATTGGAAAACATTAGCTCAGGATACGGATGTATGGAGAACTTATGTTTGCGCGGCCATGAACCTACGAGTTCGATAGAGCCAGTCATTAGGTTAGTTAGTTAGTTTATCACATACAGCCTTCTTTAACCTTACAAGGACGTGGAAAGGTACCACAGGTGAAATTATCAGTTTTATACCGAGACAATACGAACATTTAAGACTATATACTCACCACAACTAATTCACTGACATTTTTTTTTCGAAAGTTTTCCATATGTCCCTATCCTGAGATTTTTCCAATCATTACGTATATTATTTATCCTCACAAATCATACTTAATATTATTGTTCCACCTCATGTTTGGCCTACGTACAGGACATGTTCCCTCTGGTTTTCATACAAGAATTTTCATTCACCTCTTGCATCCCCCATTCGTGCCACATGTCCTCACTATCGCAAAATACGAGACTTAACTATCCAGATTATGTCTCATTTCTCATAAAGATCACTTAACTCACTGTTATGTATTTTTCTCCATTCACCTATCTCTTCGTCTCTCTCCATGGTGCAAAATATTTCGTAAACTGAACTCATGTTTAGTGTGACTGTATGTGCGAATTGTGGGTATCGTCTTAATGTTGTGTTGTCTAAGAGGAGGTCCAGCTTTGAGCTGATCCCTCACTCGGGGAGGCCCTCCAAGTCCTTGTGTAATCAAAAATGTATGTATGTGATCCATAGTGAAATGGGAATCAACATTAATGACCGTTTACTGCACAATTTATTATTCGCTAATGTAAAGTAGGTAAAGTAAAGTGATCCCACAACAGACCCGGATGCCCTTGGGGTAGTAGGAGGTTAAGGATCCCACTTTTACTAGACAATCGGCACTTTATGTCAGCCGAGTTGTCAGCCCTGCGTGACGGCCGCCTTTACCCCCAGAACAAGCGTCTGGTACTCATTTCCGTTAGAGGCTGAGTCGACCCCCAGATTATAATAGGACAAGATAAAGAAGATACAGAATATATGATTAGAAAGTTGGTAGATGTATTTGAGGTAGGTGGACTGAAGACAAATTATATTAAAACAGAATATATGGCAATCGGAGGAAATTCAGAAGACCTACAAATAAATAATATGATAATTAAACGTGTTGAATTTAAATATCTTGGATCTATAATAGATGGTAGTTGTGAGAAAGGTATTATTAACAGAGTAAATTGTGCAAGGAAGGCGATTAGATCCCTGAATGGTCTTTTATGGAATATAAATTTGACCAGAAAAACAAAAAAAAAAGAGATTATACAGACAATAATAGGAAGTATACTTACATATGGATCAGAAAGCTGGACAATATATGAAAGGATGCAGAAAAGAATCTTGGGGACAGAAATGGATGGATTACGGAGAAGTGTGAAAATAAACATATTCGAAATACATATATCAGACAAGAAATGGATGCACAAGAAACTGTTATCGATAGGGTAATAAAGAGAGCCTTACAGTGGTATTCGTTCATAGTGTTCTGCTCAAGAGCAGGTCTTTCACTGGAAACTCAGCATTCTCCACTCTTTCCTTAACTCAGCTTTCCTTCTTTTTGTATCTACATACAAACCATTTATTTAAATATTGTCTATCATCTGATGTCTTTTTCTGCCTCTAACTTTCTTTCCGTTGAACATTCCTTCTAGAGCATCCTTCAGCAGGCAGTTTCTTTTTTAGCCAGTGGCCAATCCAATTTCTTTTCCTCTTCTTTATGAGTTCCAGCATTGTTCTTCTTTCAGCCACTCTGTCTAGCACATCTTTATTTTACAGTGGTATGGACAAGTATAACGGATGTCGGAAGACCAGTGGCCTAAACAAGTGTTGGATTGGATGGTACCAGGCAGAAGGAAGAGGGGGAGAAGTAGAAGAACATGGTATACAGGAATATATGATGCCATGATGAGGAGGAGTATGGAAGAGGGACAATGGGAAGATAGGAATCTCTGGAAAACAAGAATCAAGGGCGAACTGCTGTAAAGTGGAAAGCCTGTATTAAGGGTCGGTTTCACCAACAGAGGTAACCGTATTACGGCAGTTAAAGCTATGCATTATGCATAGTTACCTTTGTTGGTGAAACTGGCCCTAAGTAAGTAAGTAAGTGATCCATAGTTAAAATTCCTCTCCCGCAGGTCGGGTCATTGCAAGGCCTAGGTCGCCTATGTCCAATACCTATAAGGCGAGAGACTAAACTGCCTTGATGGAATGGAATAACAGTTTTGTAGCAATTAAGCTTCCTGCTGTATTTAAGAATATTGTTGAACATATATTTTTTGTATTAGGGTCTTAAATAAAAGTAAAGTGAAAAGGTAAAGTGATCCCACTACAGGCTTTAGGAGGCCCTCGGGGTAGTAGGAGGTTAAAGTCCCCACTTTTCTAGGCAATCGGCTCTTGATGCCCTGCATTACGGCTATTTTTATCCCCCAGAACAAGCTGATGTTACTCATTTTAATAGAGGCTGAGTCGACCTCAGGGCCTTAGTGCCGTCAAAAGGTTTGGATCAGTTTAAAAATCTCGACCCACCGAGACTCGAACCCTCGCCCTTCTGGCTTGTAGCGTATTGGCGTTAAGAATCTTAAATATCTTACCAAATTATGTTTAAAATTGAGTCATGGTTTTATCAGACACGCCTATATTTTACCATAATATTTTGGAGAAGTAAATATTAGAGAAAATGTAGTTAAGTGACGTCATAGCCTGAGGGCGGAGTAAATTGATAACATAGATTGACGGTGACAACGTTAACTTGTAATTAATTGACGAACCTCTGCTTGAGAATTAACTTGCATAAGTTATGACACAGACATTTGGTTGTGTCCTCGCAACAGAAACGAGACTAAATCTATCAGTAAAGAGATATCACGCACCCTTCACTATCTCATTTATTTACTTTAATACACTTACACTGTACCCGCGCATCTAACTCCCAGTTAATATTTTACTAACTAAAGCCCGGCGTGCGCTGCTACGCCCAAACGAATTAATTATAATTTTTAATTTTTCGTTTCAGGTAAATTCCTACACCTAATGTTTATATATATGAATGAATGAATGAATGAATGAATATAGCTACTATGTCCCATGAAGGTCTAGGGCCTCCTACAAGAGGGGGGCTCAATTTTAAAGTTTTAAGTGGTTCACGTGGTGAGCTAATTCACGTGAACATTATGTTTATAGAGTCTTTCACTTGTGCACTTCACTGCAGTTTATTAAGAATTTTAATCCATTCTTAGGTTGTTCGCTAGTTGTTTCCACTTGTTCCTGTTGCGGGCTGTGGTTGACCAATGTCCTCCCAACATCAGTTTGAACGTGTCTGCCCACCTTTTTATTGGCCGACCTCGTGTTCGTCTTCCAATGTAGGGGTCCCATATGGTGGTTTCCCGCGCCCATCTGCCTTGTTGTTGTCTTTATATATATATTACTTTAAGGGAGGAAAGGAGATTACGTGTATATGAGAATAAAGTTCTTAGGAATTTTTTTTGGACCAATGAGAGATGAATAGGTAGGTGAATGGAGAAGACTACGTGATAGTGGTCTTTATAGGAAGCCAGATATAATAAGAACAGTTAAGTCTCGTAGACTGCGATGGGAAGAACATGTGGTAGGCTACGAATGGGAATGAAAGGCGTGCATAGTAGCTTCTTGTAGAAAATCCAGAGGGAAAACGCCCAATTGGTAGACTACGAATGAGATGGGAGAATAACATTAAATATGATTTGAAGGAAGTAGATTATACAAGGAATGATTGGAAAACATTAGCTCAGGATAGGGATGTATGGAGAGCTTATGGGTTCGATAGTGCCAATGAGTTAGTTAGTTAATGTTTTTATATCCTAACAACAGCTAAACACTCGCCGAAACTTAACATCTGTACGGTATACACAAAGTTAATTATTGCGACGAACAAAACATGGCAGTTTGCAAGAGTCTATTATTTTTGGATTTCAGATAAACCTCTACTTTCAACGGTTGAATTTCCCAGAGTTTTGGATAATACCTACATTTGTTTATTTAAATTACGGTATGCACCTTGTCTCTGGTCCCGAGGGTCGCGGGTTCAAACCCTGCCGGGGTCAATGGATTTTTTAGGATGGAAAAATCCAAGGAGCAAGTCTTCCGTGAGGGACTTTAAGCCGTGGGTCCCGAGTCTGAAGATTTTCAGGCTCGTAAAAGATTCTTAAGCCTGACTGAAAGGCCTCTAAGCAAAATTTACCGAATTTTCCCGTCCTAGTACTACCTTGGTTTCCTAGATGTCAGTATGAGGCGGAACGCTGACCACGGACCACTCAAGTGACATCTAAATCTCTGTTAAGGGAAACATGGGCTTAGAAGATATAAGAAGATGTATGATTATGTTGTAGAAACCAGTCAGTACCTGGATAGTAGCTGGACAGAAAAATAAAACTTTCATCTGAGGATGGGATTGGTCCCGAAAGGCCTACAATGTTTTCATTGTTTTGACAGTTAAGGATACTGAATAACTAACTCATTGGCACTATCGAACCCGTAAGTTCATGGCCGCGCGGACTTAAGCTCTCCACCCAAACTTTTCCTGAGCTAATGTTCTCCCTCATTCTCTTTATAATATACTTCCCTCAAACCATGGTTAATGTTATTCTCCATCATTCTTGGTCTACCAACTGGGCGTTTTCCCTCTGGTTTTCCTACAAGAAGCTTCCATGCACCTCTGTCATTTCCCATTCGTACCACCATATGTCCTGCCCATCGCAATTTACGAGACTTAACTGTTCTTATTATATCTGGCTTGCTACAAGGACCATGTAGCTCACTGTTATGTAGTCTTCTCCATTCACTTGTCTGTTCATCTCTCTTTGGTCCAAACATTTTCCTAAGAACTTTATTCTCAAATACTCGTAATCTCCTTTGCTCCTTTATAGTACGAGTCCATGTTTAGCAACCATATAATATAACTGAGAGAATAAAAGTTTTATATATTTTAATTTTAACGTTTTTTGAAAGGAGTTGGGACAAGAGTCCCTGTATTGCATAATAGTATGTATTTCCAGAATTGAGCCTATGTTTAATTTCTTTGTGCATCTCATTCCTATTTGTAATTATTGTTCCTTGGTATTTTAATTCTGCCACTTCGTCAGAATTTTCCTCATTTGTCATTAGATGCACATTTCCATTATATAATGTATTTAAATGTGTGACCATATATTGGTGTTTACTTTCTGAATAAAATGTAGATAATTTTATATTATAAATTTTAATACTTTATCTAACACCGCAACAGAATTGAATCATGAGTTTTATTAGTATTATTGTTGAACATGTCCTAAAGACGGATTGTCTGGAAACATTAATTTAGAATTAGGGCATGTTACCTTCTGCAGTACTGTATTCTGCAGTTTAAAATATTCGCTGCAAATAACAAAGCTCATTGAGAGGTGTTTTGCTAATAACGACCCGAGTACATTCAGGTACTGACATCAGCTAAAAGATTTATGTTCTCATATGCAGTAGAGAAGACATATAGCTTTGACCATTCATCTTTCTGCAACTGTTGAAAACAAGAGAATCCCGCCCTCAATTGAAATTCGCTAAGTGGTTTATCTCAGTGTGTTTTACAGCTTATTACTTACTTGTGCGATTTGCTGCTTAGCCAAGCATGTCTCGGTACTCAGAGTCTAATTTATACCAAACAGGTTCCTGATAAATACACTAACTAGTAATACTTGCAAATATCAATTATATACGCAATTTATTCTAAGGAAATAACGTACTCAACATTTATATTTGAAAGTAACTTTATATTGACCATTATCATCATCAGAACTCGATCTAGAGTCACAAAGTTACTAGATTATCATCATCATTATTTCCTTTCGCTCCTAGCTGGGGCATAGGGCCGCAAAGAAATTGCGTAATGTAGCTCTATCATCTGCCAACCTCTTCACCTCCAACCACTTCGCGTATTGCGGCATGGACACACACACACACACACACACACACACACACACACACACACACACACACACACACACACACGCTTTCTTAACATACATACACTCGCGAAAATCTGCAATATAGGCATATATATATATATATATATATATATATATATATATATCATCATCATCATGAACAAATTCGTTTTAGGCCATGTGGCCTGTACGGTAAACCTAGCGAAGATGGTCTTGATCTTTCCACCGATGTTTTGGTCTTCCTTGGTCCCTATGTCCAGTTGGGGTATATTGGAATGCCAATTTTGGAAGTCTATTTCTTGCCATTCTTCTCAGATGATTTTTCCATTCTTGTTGGTATCTTTGTATATCTTCATTTAAACTTGTTACTCCAAAGTTTTCCTCTGATAATAGTGTTCCTTTGGTGATCCAGTCTATTAACTCCTAACAATGATCGTAAGAAGCGCATATATATATATATATATATATATATATATATATATATATATATATCCGGGTTCGAATCCCGTCCAGGCATTTATTTTTCGTATCATACCATATACATATATATATATATTCTTCTTCTTCCTTCCAAGTATTAGGCCGAGGCCTGTTACGATCCTATAGAAAATTTTCCCTTATGGGAAATTCTCGTATAAGACTTGAAAGCATAATAATAGTCCCTTCGATTGGTTGCTGGCCAAAGGAAGGCAAGACCAGTGATGGGGCTGCCATCTTATAACCTCTGGTCAGGCTTTTCTGGAGAAGAAAATAAAATAAAGGAAAGAAGAAATGGAAAAAAGGAAGGACTCCCTAGCCCTTGGATGCCCTAATAGCGTCGGGGTCGAAAAAACAAGAGTTAACCAAGAGAGGTTAGATAGTAAAGTTAAAAGATTGCAAAACACAAGTAAGTGGAATAAATGTTTTGCACAGCTTGGGCACCTTGTGGTCGCCATCCACATATCCCCTAGATGAGGACCCCTGAGGATTATATATATATACACACACACACACACACAGGTTGTTGCAAAAAACACCAACAACGGAGATCAGATGGTATATTGAGATATGTTGATTTTTTTTAAGATACCGATATCCGGAAATTACGCGTTTTACACTACGGGTAGCTAACTTCTCAATAGTTCCGATAGTTGGATTTCAAGATTCAATACTTAACAATACTATCACAGTTACATAATGTTTTCAAAATATCCACCTCCCATATTATTGTAGAACGAACATCGGCGGTGTACATGTTCAAGTAGTTCTGACCTCGTTTGAATTATTTCTGTAGCAGCGTGGATTCGGACTTAATATCCATACGTGATTCTGCTGGAGTCTAATAAACTGGTGTCGCCCCACAAAAAGTAGTCGAGAGGCTTAAGATCAGGTGATCTCGGAGGCCGTGGGACTGGTTCCTTTTCCAATCCGTCGACGTGGCTACGTGGTATCCAAATATCTCCTCACATAGGCATCGAAGTGGGCTGGAACTCCGTCGTGTTGCAGCCACATTCCGTTGCGAAGCCACGTAACATAGGTTCCGTATCTGTGAGTTGATGTCGAGTAATCTTTGGAATTAACACTAATCTTGAGAGATAATTAACTAGTCATAGCATCAAAACGCATCATTTCCGGACATTGGTACCTTATTAAAAATGATCAACATATCTCAATATACTACCCCACTTCCGTTGTCGGTGTTGTTTTTGCAACACCCTGTATATATATATATATATATATATATATATATATATATATAAAATACTGTCAACTTGTGTCCAACTCAGGGTCGGGTCGAAGAATGAGATGAGACGAAGTCCCTGTATTTATAGAGGTCTGTGAACGAAAAGGGTGCTGGTTGACCACTCCTCACGCACCGTCACAGGTGCAGATGAATGAAATGAAACGAAATGGATGAGGTGAGTATGGAGAAATGGCGGAATAAATTTGTGGCAGGGGAAAAGGGAGAAACCCTGAGAAAAATCTGCCCTGAGAAACCCACTTGCAGTGACCGAGACTCGATGTCGGGACCCCAGCTGTGAGAGGTGAGCGTCTAACCGCTTGCGCCACGGAGCTTATATATATTTGTCGTGGTAATTTTCGATGTCTAATATATAGGATATCCAAAGATGTGTAATTTTTATCTTTCCACAATGACCTTCATTCTTTCGAAATTCGCTAGAAACAGAAATAGCATAAAATAAATGTTTACCACTTTTAGCAGGTTATACAATCTTGGATAAAATAGGTCCACAAGAAATAAATAAGAAATTAATTAGGATTTTTTTTTTTTTTAACTTTCACAGGGAAAGAACACTATGAGGTTTAATTTAATAATTAAATTAATGTTTTTATTACCTCACCTCATATCTTTTTTCTTCTATACTGCAGTTTCGGAGCTTATCTCCATCGTCAGTAACCTCTGGTCGACCGGTGTTATGTCGTTTCTTGGCGGTTTCCTTCTTACTTCTGTCGGTGGACCGATGAACCTCTGGATTAGGTCAAAATTTGCGGGAGTTTCAAAATTCATGAGTTTTTCTCTTTTGTTTTTTTGATGTGGATTTTTTCCCAGACTGTGAGTTCCTTTAGTTTATCTGTTTGTTTGATTAGGCTAGCTTCTGTATCTATTAAATGTTTTTCAGACCAAGCATGGGCTGCTACTGCTGACTTGTCCACTTCCCCCTTGGCTACTGACGATG
This sequence comes from Diploptera punctata, assembly GCA_030220185.1. Lineage (NCBI taxonomy): Eukaryota > Metazoa > Arthropoda > Insecta > Blattodea > Blaberidae > Diploptera > Diploptera punctata. Next base: position 92,062 of record JASPKZ010008357.1, read on the forward strand.
GAGATAAGCTCCGAAACTGCAGTATAGAAGAAAAAAGATATGAGGTGAGGTAATAAAAACATTAATTTAATTATTAATTAGGAATATTCATTCTTATAAAGAATATTAAAATAAGAATTAAACACATTGAAATAATAGTCTATCTCTGAACATATTTCCAAACACACACTATTCAATTACATTCTAAACCCAAGAGGAAAAGTATTGTTGAACGTCCCATAACGAGAAGGAAGAACTCAAATCTCTTGATGTGGAAACAGGTCGATGCATGTTGGATACGATATTTACAAAGAGGAATCAAATTTTTATATTAAAATTTACCAAATAAATACCACTTATCTCCGAATGTAAGAGTTTTCTTCTTCGTCTTCTTCTTCCTTCTTCATCGTCTTCCACTTCATTTTCTTCTTCTTCTTCTTCTTCTAGAATGTAGTCTAAACTCTAAACACTGTACAGGTACTTTTACATGCCACACGCCGCGCCTCCCGCGTCTTACCGTGGCAAGTTCTATCGAGAGAGGGATTTTAAATTTTTGGAGCATACACATGCATTAGGACATGGAGGGCCTCCCCGAATGAGCGATGAGCTCAATCCAGAGTCTCCTGTAAGAGTTTGTGGATTTGAATGATTAATGACAACACACCCTCTTTATTACTTTCCCAAGTGTGTGTGAAATGCTCCAAAAAGTTGGAAGACCAAGAAGTAATACACTATGTTTTGCTGTCTGTTACTTGAATGTATTGCACAGTAGCTGGTATCTGGCAAGTAGCCATGTCCTTAAGCAGATAAGGATACAGTGCAAATTACTCCTTCCTTAATTCAAACCCATCGCAATTCATAAAAGGACGCTTACATTTGAAGTGACCATTTATAAACAACACTTAATTCATTTATGACGTTATCATATTATAAGCACATTGAAGTTAGATCTCCTTGCATCCTTGAGATAAAGGTAACTTTTCCCTATATGTAACATATAATTTGTACATAAATGTAATTTCTGTAATAACACTTATCAAGAAAATGAGTTGATTTATATAAGGCTGTGGTTGGTTATACAAGAAGTTTAATAAAAAATAAATAATAATAATAATAATAATAATAATAATAATAATAATAATAAATGTAAGCAAACTTTAAGCCCCTAGTAGACCCCAAAGTCATCCTATTAAGATCATCTTGTTAGATATGAATGCAGCATTAAATGGTGTGTATTATGTTAAATGTTCGGTTTGTCTCAGAAGGGACAATAGCATTAAGCTGATCACTCATCCAGGGAGGTGCTCCATCTTTTTATTTGTAATATTATAATGATATTGTGAAAAGAAAAATGAATGTCTGAACCAGGAATCGAACCGTGGACCTCTAGTTCTCCAGACTAATGTGCAGCCCACTACAACATTCGAGAATTGGCATATATGTGGAATGAATTGTTAATGTTTGTGCCAAGTCTCGAATGGTGTAGTGGGCTGCACACTAGTCCGGAGAACTAGAGGTCAACGTTTCGATTCCTGGTTCAGACATTAATTTTTCTTTTCAGAATATCATTATAATATTATAATATGATCCATTATTGGAACTGTGTTAAAATAAGAGCATTTGAAAATGTTTAAACATCATCTTATTTGGTCAAAAAATAATATGTGCCATCCAAAGTTTAAATTCTCTCCCGACAGGTCTGTCTCTGGGTTTAATGTGGAATATAGTAGATGGGGATTTGCATTAATTTTTTAGCTGCGTATGAAGGAATTTTGTTTATAGCCTAACTATTGGGTCCGGGTGACATGGACCTGTATAAGTACCTTCAAAGGGAATGGTTAAACTAAGAATGAATGAAAATACAACATGCTTATCAATTCTCACTGTAATAATATCAATGATAAACGTTTAATACATTTAATTTGTTGAGGACGACTGCCACAACAGGTACAATTGTTTTAAATATTAAACGTTTAATGTTTATAAAATATTAGCTAATACCCGGCGTGCGCTTACTGCGCCTAAACAAATTAAATGCGTTCTTTATGTTTAGTTGAATATGTAAAAAAAAAAATTATAAATGTTGCGCGTATGGGGAATGAAAGACGTGCATGGAAACTTCTTGTAGGAAAGCCAGAAGGAAAACGCCCAGTTGGTAGACCAAGAATGAGGTGGGAGAACAACATGAACTATGATTGGAAAGCATTGGCTCAGGATAGGGATGTATGGAGAGCTTATGTCCGCGCGGCCATGAACCTATGGGTTCGATAGTGCCAGTGAGTAAGTAAGTAAGTAAGTAAGTAAGTATCATGATTAGTTTTAGATACTACGTGCTGGTTGCCCGGGATCTACTTATTCCAATCTTCTTGGCCTAAATGAGCTGAAAGACAAAAATGGTTATTGAGAGTTATCCGTATAAGATAGAAATATGCTGTCGAGGATTTTTTTTTGTAGATTTTTTCGATATTCAATTCTGTATACATTAATTTGGTGTATATGTTATGGTTTAGGCAGCGTTTGACATTTAAGCGTCCAAAAAGTTCCGAAAAATACGTTTTTTTCAATATAAAAGCCGATTTTTAAGGATCAAGAGGTTGAATATTACAATGTTATACCCACCGCTGTGGTCTCGAGGTAGCGTGCTGCCTTGTCACGCAGCGGGCCCGGGTTCGATCCCCGGTCGGGGCAGTTTTTCTGGGTGAGGTTTTTATCGGGGTTTTTCCTCACCTGTAAGACAAATGTCAGGAAAACTTTAAGGCCCAAACGGTCCCCGAAATCATATGGCCATCATCATCATGATCATCGTTATCATTATCATCATCATCATCATCCTTCACCAGTGTGGAAAGCAACGGGAAGCTACCACACCTAGGCCTACACAATTCCCTAGTAAAGCTGCAAGCATAGCATGAAAATGCTATGATTGCAGTGAAGGACCTGCCTTCGGGCAGAATTACTATGGATGGATACCCTAAAACTACCCCGGGAAACTCCTGAACATTTTGCAAAAAGCCCCCATCACAATCGGATGAATGGTGTAGTAATACATAAAGGACAGACAGACAGGCAGACATACATTCGTTTTTATATACGATAGATTAATCGTCGTTCCTGGTGGACGAGTAGTAGCTATGCTCATTTATCGTTTCGAGGTTCGAGAGTTCAATCCCGGCCAGTGTTGTTGGTTTTCTAAAAGCGTAAAAATCATTCGAAAGGTAACTATACCTGTGGGTCCGGTGTCGCAGATTTGCGGCATTGAAATCAACTTCAAGACTCAAACAAAACGCTTCTGAGCAAAATTTGTCGGTCCTTTCGCACTAAGATTTCAATTATGATTCTAATGACTGTAGGCCTACTATTAAAAAAAGTTAAATGAAAAAAAAACTAAAAAAGGTGAACAGAATATATTAAATTAAAAGGAAGAATATACAGTAATATATAGGCCTAAATTTAAAAAAAGTGTTCATAATCTTGAATTTATTAAGTTTTTTTGGTACAATTAATTTTGGATTTCGAGATAGGTTATGCATACTCATTTATCTAATAATAATTAATAATTGTCTTAATTAAATACGTTTTTAAAATCCTATATTTATTTATTTACTTATTTATTTATTGGTTCATGTGACTTTGGATTTCGAAATACTTATTTACGTAATAAAAATGAAAATAAAAAAATTAAAAACAAGTGTTTAAACACTGCATTTATTAAGATTTTTTAACATGTAACTTACATACTGATTTAAAATTAACATTTTTAAAATTGAAAAAGCGTTTAAAATATGGGAAGCTACCACACCTACAATTCTCTAGTAAAGCTGCAAGCATAGCATCAAAATGCTATGATTGCAGTTAAGGATCTGCCTTCGGGCAGAATTACTATGAATGGATGGACATATATTTTCCAGTATAAAACCGGACACTCTGCGGCTGGCAGAGTGAAATGCGGACGAGGAGAGAGCGCATCCTGACGGGTGAAACCCCGTGAGGCGTGTCCGGTTTTATATTGGAAGCCCTGTATATATATACTCATTTATCCGTTAAAAATGAACCACTTAAAAAAAATAAAGAATACGTAGGCCCTATTCAAAATACATTTAAGTTCTTCTGGAGCATGTGTAGGCCTACTTTTTATTTTGATATGTGTAAACTAATTTATCATTTAAGCATTAAATTAACTTCTATTAAAATTTTTTTAAAATGTTTAAAATCCTGCATTTATTAAGTTATTTTTTTGGCAGAAAATCAGGTTGCCTTACGACATTTCTAGCTTCTCTCGTGTTATTGGCGGAATTATAACCCACTGATGAGGTTGGGACGCCTGGAAGGTGGAGTTAAGTTACCTCGATCATATAATGGGTGACAAATGATCAGACCTACATTCCAGACCATGGGTGACCGGCAATCGAACCCGAGATCTCATGAATTGTAATCAGAAGCTCTGACTGCAAGACTATGAGGCTGGACACACCCGATATGTATACGAGATGAAAAAAGTATAAGAAAAATATGACTTCGTTACCAGGTAATGACCCTGGATTAAATTATTTCCTTGCATATGATGTTATACGCTTATCTCCATTTTATTTGCTTGTATGTGAAATGAAAAATAATTAGTTTTAAAGTGTTATTTTCCCCCCGATAGTACGTAGAGTTGCATAGCCGGTTTTTACACTGAGTATGGATATATTGCGCCGCACGTGGTAGCAATGTGTAACAGCGGCTGAGGAATGCCTCATGGCGAACTCCAGTCCACGATCATGCAAACAAAACAAAGCACAACTAAGGAATATCATTACCAATAAAATACCATTGTCTTGCAAAGTAATACGTGCCAATACTAACATCGTAGGAATGTTAATGAACTCAACCTCTGCTGTTAAAGTCAATCACATTTGTAATGCGAGTACATTATTCTCCACTTATTAAGTTTCTATTCATTTGACAAAGAAGTCCGTCACGCAAGGACTGTGTAAACTAACCGAATTTATGGTCACATATGTCTGGTCAAGGAATATGTTACTTACTTACTTACTCACTGGCACTATCGAACCCGTAGGTGCATGGCCGCGCGGACATAAGCTCTCCATACATCCCTATCCTGAGCTAATGCTTTCCAATCATTCCCTGTATAATCTACTTCCCTCAAATCATAGTTAATGTTGTTCTCCCACCTCATTCTTGGTCTACCAACTGGGCGTTTTCCCTCTGGCTTTCCTACAAGAAGCTTCCATGCACGTCTTTCATTTCCCATACGTGCAACATGTCCTGCCCATCGCAGTCTACGAGACTTAACTGTTCTTATTATATCTGGCTTCCTATAAAGACCATGTAATTCATTATTTACATTTTTATAGGAAACCAGATATAAAAAGAACAGTTAAATCTCCTAGACTGCGATGGGCAGGACATGTGACAAGAATGGGGAATGAAAGATGGGAATGGAAGCTTCTTGAAGGAAAACCAGAGGGAAAACGCCTAGTTGGTAGACCAAGAATAAAGTGGGAGAATAACATTAACCATAGTTTGAAGGAAGTAGATTATTTAGGAGATGATTGTAAAACATTAGCTTAGTATAGGGATGTATAGAGAGCTTATGTCCGCGCGGTCATGAATCTAGGGGTTCTATAGTGCCAGCGAAAAACTCATGGTCGTAAGTGCGTTGGAATATTGTTCCCATTAAACTTTCAGCTTTCAGGATAACTCACATTCTTAATTGTGATTATAGAAATCCATTTTATTATTCTTACTCAAGTGTTATTGATGCCGAGTTTCGTTGCTAAAATGGCGACCACTAGATCAAATTTTAAATCTCGGCTTTCAGGTAAATTCCCAGCCCTAATGGTCCAATTTGGTTGATTTTCGGATGACATCTTTCTCATTCCATTTCATATAACTTATACCGAGTTTCGATGCGAAAAAAATAAAATTGCAGGCAATAGAGAAATTTTTGAAGTTCCGATTCAGATAACCCCCACTCCCAATGGTCCATTTTCCTGATTGTGGAAACCGATCTTACTTTTCTTAATTGATAGTCATATGCCGTGTTTAGTTCCAAAAAATATAAAAATTGTTGCCGCTAATGTGTTAACACACTCACTCACTGGCACTATCGAACCCGGAGGTTCATGGCCGCGCGGACATAAGCTCTCCATACATCCCTATCCTGAGCTAATATTTTCCAATCATCCCCTGTATAATCTACTTCCCTCAAATCATAGTTAATGTTATTCTCCCATCTCATTCTTGATCGACCAACTGGGCGTTTTCCTTCTGGTTTTCCTACAAGAAGCTTCCATGCACCTATTTCATTCCCCATACGTGCCACATGTCCTGCCCATCGCAGTCTACGAGACTTAACTGTTCTCATTATATCAGGCTTCCTTTAAAGACTACTGTTAAGCAGTCTTCTTCATTCACCTGTCTGTTCATCTCTCTTTGCCTCAGTAGCAATATTCTCTCGGAATTCGTTAAAAAGAAAATCATGGAAATTAAGCTAATCGATTCGAATAAGGAATACTGAGGGGGAAAAAAACTCGCTTATGTTGACAGCCCAAAGAATTCAACTTGTTCCTACTGAATTGGAATCTCAAACACTGCCAAACGGTTGGTAAAAAATATTCATATTGGTCGGTCCTCAAATTACCTTAAAAGTTCTTCCTAAACATTGTCAAGTTTCAGGCTGTTGTTCCTTGCAGCAAATCATAATGGGTGGGGTTTTCTAGGAGTTGTTCTCGGGCTTAAATTTAGAGTATCTTCTTCGAATATTATTTCGTCTAGCTCGTTGATCATGGTATTCAAACTTGTCTTCGCTAGTAATACAGAATGTTCCAAAATGATGGACGGGGTTTCAAAGTTATTTAATTTCCCTTACATGATATATATATATATATATATATAAGAACAAAAGTTACATGGGATTAAAGAGAAACTCTTCGAGTTTTCATAACGAACTTCATAAGTGTTCGATGTGAGCACCTTTCGTCACAAGGCACACATCTAGCCGATAGTCGAATTCCTCCCAAACTTGGTCAGCATATTTGGAGTAATGGATTGAACGGCAGCAATAATCCTTCTTCTCAAGTCTGGAAGGTCTTCCAGAAGTGGTGGTACCCTGCACATGGTCCTTCATATACCCCCATAGGAAGAAATCACAAGACGTGAGATCGGGAGACCGTGGAGGGTATGGGAATGAATCATATCATCCGGACAGACGCGTCATTTGGTGTTCGTGGACTTTTCCTTTTACAGATATATCTAGTTGTTTCTAACTGTTTATACCATCGACGGATGATTTTATCTGTCGGAGGATCAATTCCAAATTGCCGTCGGAAAGCTTGCTGCACTTCAACAATGGAACCAGACCTCGAAAATTGCAACACATAGAATAACTTCCGTACAGGAATCGCCATTTTCACAAATTTAACTCTGACGACGTAATAATGACAAGAAGCAAATTACTGCGTACAGGATATGAAACTTTCACAGTTTATCTTTCATTATAGCAAATAATCACGCATACAATTTCGTTTGTAAAGCTATACCAACTACTTAAAACCCCGTTCATCATTTTGGAACACGGATATTGCCTCCTTGCCGTTTATCCCCACATGCGAAGGAAAGTATTGAAAGTAAACGTCGAGGTAATCCAAAATTCTCAGACAAGCGAATACCTATATTTCTCGTTTTATTGTTTTTTGATTATGTGGAGTCCACCGCCGAGGTCTTCAATTAGCGTCGCTGCCTCGTACACAACGGGCCGAGATTTGACCCTTGATTGGGGCAAGTTTCTTGTGTGATGGTTTCATACCAAGCATGGCGAATGTGATAATAATTATTATGATGCACGGATGACGTTCGTGAACCGCTCGGGGCTTAACGTTTCCTGACATTTGTCATACAGGTGAGGAAAAATCGAAAAAAAATCACCCAGGTAACTTATACAGACGAGGATCGAACCCGGGCCCGTTGCATAGAGACAGAAAACCAAGATCACAGAGGTAGATAATTTATATTTCAATAAAAAATATATTATTTTAACAGAAATTCTGCCTTTCTCTGCCTCATTTCAATTTGTATACCGTACTTTTCTACACCTACTGTTAGATGTCCCACTCTTACAGACTTGTCAACAGACGTTCTTTAACTTTAGATCACATATTTTTATACCACACAAGGACATGGAGAGCGTCGCCAAAAAAATAAATAAAATACTAAATATATATATATATATATATATATATATACAGTAAAACTTGTTCAAAGCGGAATCGCATTGGACAATTCCATTTTCAACATTAGACAATATTCCCCATTATAAAACAAAAACAAAAAATACTAACCAATCTTAGATTATATATTTTTATGTCTACCTTGGGTTAATTGCACTGGTTATTTGTAAGACCACACGCCAAATATTTGCTAAACGAATCTGTATTTCGCAAAACGTGTGTGCAGTGAGGCTGAAGGAAAATTCCAGATAGGCTGCAAAATACCAATAAATCCAACCTTATTAGGTCCTTTACGAATATGGCTAGCCACATTATTAAGATTAGAATTCATTGCCCTTTCACCTATCTTATTTTATATTTTTATTTAGTATTTTTTAATTATGAACTATATTTTCAGGTAGATACCTCTACTTAACTCGGCGGCAGGAGTCATCACTTATTGTTAATTTGCCTCATGAAAATTCAATTAAGTGAAAACTAATTTATTTCTCTCTCTATCTTTCCGCCTTATTAACTTTTTTTCATGAATTGTGTAGAAATATCCTTCCGTTTCCGAGTTGGACAGATTCCGTTTTATACAAAATAAATATATATAAAATTACTATTATTTTGCCGGGACCAATACATTTGTTCACATTGGACAAATTTCCGTATTATTCACGTTCCGGATTAAACAAGTTTTATTGTATGTATGTATATATATATATATATATATATATATATATATACATATATATTAAAACGAAATTCTAAAAATAAAATAGATATAACATTTCAAAATCTGTATCTGCGTGTATGTGTATGAGTTTTAATGTCAACAACTGCACTTTACGTCGTTCAGGTACCGCGCTAATCAGATAGATGGCGTTAATGCGGCGTATTTTTAATTTACGCATCACTTCGACAGATTAATTTACGAAGATTATGTATTATTGTATTGTGTATAGAGCGGAGTGTAGGATGAGTGTATGTATATTTTTGTGTAGTGTAAGTGTGATGTATGAGGCATGATGATGAAGAGAAGGGAGAAGGTGAAACCCGGTACTGGCACGTAACCTACTCCTATCGAAAAGTACAAAAGGGACCGCAGGCTTAACGTCCCTCGTCCGATGGACGAATCCTTATCAACAGTGTCACATGCCTTCTCATCATATGTACTGCGGAGAGATTTTCAATTTAATGTAGGAATTTGGTGTATAATCTAGCGATTAAAAATTGTACACGGCCACCTCTCCTGGCCCCGATATTAACATTTTTGCAATAATATTAATTAAATTAACTTAATTTAACAATTAAAATTTTCAACCCCGCCGGGTATCAAATCCTGGTCCGCTAATCAGAAAGCAGGAATGCTACCATCTGAGCCGCACGTCGGACATTTCAAAATCTTTTGTCAATTAATTTAGATATTGACGTAAAATATATACCGCTGTGGTCTCGAGGTAGCGTGCTGCCTTGTCACGCAGCGGGCACGGGTTCGGTCTTCGATCGGGACAAACTGGGTGAGGGTGAGTTTTTTTTCGGGGGTTTTCCTCGCCTGTAAATCAAATGTCAGGAAACTTTAAGGCACAAACGGTCCCCGAACACAATCTGGTCATTATTATCATAAGTAATGCCACGAGTGATTTCCAAATTTATCTAGAGGTTTTGGAAATCAAGAGTGACATTTGTTAGGACTATTTAACAAATAAAATTAAGTTGTTTACTCACAAATCATTATTTAAGTATAGTTATTTTAAAGTATCTATATATTTAATGTAAACGGCGATGCTTAAAGAAAGATAAATGTTTGTTATGTTTCATTTGTTGATATTGCAACTTGATCATACTATTTATTGCCAAATAGAATCGCAATATTGTAAGAATGCACCCTAGTGGAGAAAAACTGAAGCACATCAAACTTTATATTATAACAAACATTATAGGTTATTAATTCATTTTTCGGAAACAACTCAGCAAAATCAGTATTTAGAAACACAATTATTTAATACACAATTATCATATGTGTAGGTAGAAGGAATATGTTCATTATTTGCTATATTCAATGTATTTGTTAGAGAGTCAGTCACTGCAAAATAATGCTTTGACCTGATCAGAATAATAAAAAGGAAGTGCTTTCTTTATTTTGGTAATCAAAAATCGATAATTATCGAGGTGAAACACGACTGTGATTGGTTGTAAAACAAAATTCTTGAAACGTGATTGGTCATTGACTCCCATTTGGGGCATGAGTTAAATAGTCATCTATATCATATTCCCCTCATTACATTAAGATTGGACTGGAGCATGATTACCACCATCACTAACATCCATAATATCGGGGCAGCCGCAACCCCACCTTTCAGGCGCCCCAACCTCAGAAATGGATCACCTGTACGCCATGCCAGGCGAGAAAACCAGCAATATTGCAATGGCAATCTGGTGGCATTGATTAAAAGTAATATATATATATATATATATATATATATATGTATGTATGTTATAATTAAATGTTTAACATTGAGCAATGCAAGCTTAATATGGCATGATAAGAAAAATAAATGCCTGGACGGGATTCGAACCCGGAACTCTGAGTCTGTACCTCAGCGTGTTATCCATTACACCACCAGGCGAATCCAATTCAAACACTTATTTTTCTTATATATGTATTATATTCTCCATTATTACTAGATGTCGCGAGAACTCGGTCTTCACTGCCATCTAGTAGCTGACTATAACAAGTAAGCAAATTAAAGAGAATATTTTTACTTTGTAGCTTGCATTGTTCAATGTTAAAAATTTAATTATAACATCGATAAAGCGTCACTGCTATAAAGTAAAAATATTCTCTTTAATTTGCTTACTTGTTATAGTCAGCTACTAGATGGCAGTGAAGACCGAGTTCTCGCGACATGTAGTAATTATAGAGAATATAATACATATATATAAGAAAAACAAGTGTTTGAATTGGATTCCCCTGGTGGTGTAATGGATAACACGCTGAGGAACAGACTCAGAGTTCCGGGTTCGAATTCCGTCCAGGCATTTATTTTTCTTATCATGCCATATATATATATATATATATATATATATATATATACATATGTGTGTGTGCGTGTGTGTGTATTAGCCTAACATTAAATTTTAGATTTTAAATTGAATGTTTCATATGATTTGAACGGTTGTTGCAGAGAGAACCAGTATCAGGCGGTCGCGTGTCTGTGCGCCATCAATCTGTAGAGATGTGTTAAAGTGCGGCCTGCATATAATACGCACATGCCTGCCTTCAGGTCAACACCACCGAATTAATTACCATGCCTAAAACTAACATCTACTTTTCCTCTGTAAACATAGGATTACCAACATCAACCTGATATTTTAACCACCATTAATGCAGCTAAATGAGTCTTGCTTACCGGATAGTTATTAGCTGTGTTATACCTTATGAATTTTATTACTCTTTTATAATCAAGCTCTACCCATATATTACAAACAGTGTATTGATACTAATAATTATTACTATAAGAGGTAAAAGCGGAAATTTGCTTTTAAATTACATTTAATTAGGCCAATGAGTATATATCCCATACTAATAAAATTATAATATAAAATTACGTTATGAAAATCATTACGATTTATATCAACGAAGTAATATGTTGCTGGAACAAGAAATATTAATTTGGAACAAGAATATCAGAAAATACAAAATTAAACACCCTACTGTTTGCAGATGACCAAATAATAATTGCAAATTCAGAAGATAATCTGCAGAAAGGTCTGTATGATCTTAACAAAATTAAGGATTATGGATTAAAGATATCTACAGAGAAAACGAAAAATATGACATTTCAAAGTGAAGATCCTGTCAGAAGTAAAATTGTACTTGAGAATAAAATTTTGGAGCAGGTGAATAATTTTACATATCTAGGATGCAATATCTCATATGAAGAAGAAAAGGATGTAAATACAAAAAATATCTAAATTTTTAAGAATTTTAGGGTTAATAAATTCTATCTTCAAGCCACAGTTAGTCCAAAAACATTCAAGACTAAAAGTGTATAAAACACTGGCTCTTCCAACTCTTTTGTATGGTAGCGAAGTATGGACGTTGAAACAGAAGGATATACAGAGACTTAGATCTGCTGAAATGAGATACCTTCGGAGGACTGCAGGATACACACTACAAGATCACGAAAAAAAGAAGACATCTTAGAAGAATTACACATGGAACCTTTGGAAAACAAAATTTCTGATTATAAGTCAAGATGGATGCAACATATGCATCGAATGGAAGATCACAGAATACCCAAACAAATGTTAAGATATCAACCTGCAGGAAGAAGAAGACCAGGACGTCCACTCAAAAGACTTCTGGATGGTGTTTCTCTTGAGGCCGAAACAGGTCAACAAATGGCCTAAATTCGTAGATGTACCATGATGATGATGATGATATGAAAATATAATAGGAAGTAACATTATGAGGTTCTATTTAATAAATAAGATTGGCCTGTCATTATCTTACCTCATATTTGGTTGTTTCTTGCAAGATATGTTTCAAAAATCTTTGCTTCATCTTCAATTGGCACTGACTGATTTAACCTAGAGTCGACAACTTAAAGATCATCAGTCTGTATCAACTGAAGATGAATCAAAGATGCTTTGAAACATGTCTTGCATGATACAATCAAATATGAGGTAAGATGGAGACATCAAACTTATTTATAAAAATATGTATACGATCAAAAATCGTAATAGACAACAAACCTCTGGAACAAGTAACAAATTTTAATTATTTGGATTGTAATTTTATTATAAATACAAAAACTGAAAGAGACATACATATTAAACTGTCGAAATTTCAAATGATATGCGGAACTATACATAAAACATTAAAGAATAAAACAAGAAGAGATACTATATTGAAGTTTTATAAAACATTGGCAGTTCCTGCATTACTTTATAGGAGCGAAACTTGGGTAATGACCAAAAATTTGCAAAGTATAATACAAAGCGCAGAAATGAACTTCCTTAGAAGAACAAAAGGCTGCACAAGATTGGATCGGATAAGGAATGAAGATATAAGAACAGAGTTAAATATATATCCATTGGATGAGAAAATCAGAGAATATGGAGAGAAATTGTTTACACATGTGGAAAGAACGAATGTATCAAGATTACCAAGAGCAGCATTCAACTACAAGCCAAGAGGTTCAAGGAATGTAGGAAGGCCAGCGAAAAGATGGACAGAACAACTGTGAGGCGGAACAGGCAAATTGCCTAGCCCGTGAAGTGAAGAAGAAGAAGAAGAAGAAGAAGAAGATGTATAAGGTTCCAATATCTTTATGATTAGTTGCATATAATCACCGTTTCAATTAGTAGAATGGCTGAGAATAGGTGAAAGATTGTAAATCTTTTAAGGAGATAAAACTCTTCTACTAGAAGACCTCTTAGGCAATTAAAAAACTGAAGGGCTTGTAGGACTAGTCTCATTATCAGCAGAAGGAAGCACATATATTGTCATTGACCCTCGTATGGGGTACATCCCCATACGTCCCACGTAGGGACAAGTGTGTTCCCCCAACTAACCAATTGAACTTTCTTGACCAAGCTAATTTATTTATGCTTATTTCCTTACAGATGTCAACGAGTGACATGTGGTTAGCACATCGCCTCAATGAGACATCTAGTAGGCAACTAGTTAAATTATTCACAGAGGCTTTTTTATTAGACTTTCAGTCCTTTTACAAGCCTGAAAATCTTCCGATTCAGAGCCCACGGCTTAAAGTCCCTACCAGAGGAATTCCAAGCGTCTCATAAGACCTGCATTAGAATCATTTTTACCTTACATAGGCCTATTTTGAATTTGTTATTTTTCTTCTTTTAATTAAAGGATTTGAATTTTGTTTAATTACAGCGATAATCATTAGTGTTTAATTACGAAATCCGATCCGATTGAGGGTCTTTCCACTTTTCAGCGGTTGCCCTTTTACCAGCCGGCTGCTGGCCCTTCACATCCACATGTGTCAATCACAGAGGTCGATGATCAACAGCCAGTGTAGGGGTGACATGTGGTTGGCATGTCGAGCCCCCCAGCCGTTATAGCTGGTTCCTCAACCTGGAGCCGCTACTTATTGTAGCTACCCAATTGCCTCACGATGCTGGGTGGGCACCGGTCCCATACTGGCCGAAATACCATGAGAAAATTTCTTCCCCCATGGAGACTCGAACCAGCGCAAGTCCCGTAGCTTCTGCGCCAAGGCTTCCTACCTTAACCGCTCGTCTACGGCGCGGGACAATTACGAAATAGTATTGTTATTTTATTCAAATATAGAAACATCTTCATAATTTATAAACTTTTTTACATTACAAGAAATGTCCACTTTAACCTCCATATTCTGATAAAGTGGACCCCTAGCCTTTAGACTATTTTCTCTATTAATTTATGCAGACAGGCACAAATGAATCCGAAAGTATTTATGGCTGATCGTAATAAAAAGCGTTGATATTTATTAAATGTTTTGAAAAAATTATCGTTGATTATAGCATTCACAGTCATTCATTTGGAGACAGGGACAGTCTTTTGGGTTTAGGTAAAATTACAAGGATATTAAAAAAATTAATTAATGGTATGGTTTTTATATATAGCACCCTTATTGATAAAATATACGTATTCCTGGTCCACTTTAACCGCCTCGTTGGGGGTCTACATTAACCGAATTCCTTTGTTATCTTGAATTATCTGATACAGCAGTCATGTCACATAATATCAAACCAAATCCGCCAAGTATATTAAGTCAGCATCTACAAAATATAATATATTTAGGAGTTTTTTCAACATTTGCAATATTCAATAACAGAAATTATGAATTAATTCTTAGCTAGAAAAACTTTTAAATGGACGTTTTCATAAATATCACAAATAAATCCTTCTTCGCACAAATAATAAAATGAACTGGCCTTGAACACTTCAAAGTTGATGAGGGGAAGAAATTAAAATATTTTCTGTTCCAAGGTAGCACCAATTAAAAAAATGATATTACAGGGTCCACTCAAACCGAAGGGTCCACATTACCCGAAGATCCTCTAGAACTTAAGCAATCGCAATTTTTGTTCAGAACCAAACTCAGCAAATAGTAATCGATTAATTAAATTAAACTCGTGTTTGTTAACCAGCAAAATCGGACCATTAGATGCTAGTATTAACCAGAAATGAAGATTTAAAAATCACTGTAGCGACAGCAAATTTCGATTTTTCGAAACGAAACTCTGTGCATGCCATTGAGTTAAAACGAGGAAATCATTGTCAAAAATCAACTAAATTCGATAATTAAAAGTAGCCTACCGGTAGGGGTTTATGTAAATGTGAAAATTTAAAAATTACACTAACGGCCACCATGCTTATTTTCTCGCAACGCAACTGGATACATACGATTTATTTAACAAAAGACAGAGATATATTGCTTAATCCAGTTGAATTGGACCATAAATTCGACGTCTTAAAGATTTTTTTTTTCAGTTTAGGCCTACGTAATTTATGAGTTAATATATTTTATTCTTCTATTTCCCCACGTAACTGTATTGAAGTTAGAGAGATTATTTTTGTAGAATTGTGTTTCAACGTATCACAAGAGAACAAATGTAAGAAAAAGGTTCGGTATATAATTTGATGATTCATGACAAGTGAGCCCCCGAGGTACATCAAAGATGTACAACTTAATGACGTGCCAGAGACATAATAATGCGTGTGGCCTCTAGCTGATCTTACGGTTACTCATCACTACACAAGTTTAATTAACCTCACTCTTCTTTATTAAAAAATAAAACATTAAAAAACAATGTTGGTTCGATCAACGCGTTTCTGGCTGACAGTGTACAGCTATATACCAAATTTCGTTAAGTCAACTTAGCATTGTTTTTATTAATAACTATATTTAGTAGGCCTAACTAACTACCTAACTCACTGGCACTATCTAACAATAAACAAAATAATATTATCTCCGTCCACTGCTGTGGTCTCGAGGTTGCGTGCTGCTTTGTCACTCAGTGGGCCCGGGTTTAATTCCTGGTCGGGACAGGCTCCTGGGTGAGTTCTTTTTTGGGTTTTACCTCACCTGTAAGACAAATGTCAGGAAGCTTAGGGCCCAACGGTCCCCGAAAATCATCCGGCCATCATCATCGTTATCATCATCAACATCCTCCACCGGTGTGGAAAGCAATGGGAAGCTACCACACCTATAATTCCCTAGTAAAGCTGCAAAGCATAGCATGAAAATGCTAAGATTGCAGTGAAAGACCTGCCCTCGGGCAGAATTACTATGGATGGATATGGGTATTGTCTCCAACAAAATATAATATACCAAAATATTATATGAAATATGAAAATTAAGGGATTTATAAACCAATTGATTTAACAACAGAGACATTAAATTATTAAAACATAAATAAATATTACATGATTAGTGCCTTAGAACAGTCTTCATTTTTTTTTGTAATAGTGACAATACACTCCTTTTGGGACTATTAAATGGTGAATATTTGTATTTAATTTAGTTATAAAACTTCTGCTTCTTTTAAAAAATACACATATAAATTTACCAGTGATGGAAGTAAAACCGAAAGAAAAGTTTTAAAAATTATACCAAAGTTACCTACATAGCTATGGCGCAAAGTAGGCAGGTTAAAATACATTACCGATACATTTTTAAATTTGATTAGAAATAAATATGCACTTAGATAGAAGGAGGAAGGATATAATATCATAATATGCCTATTTTTTAAATTAATTATTTATGGTAATTGTGTTAAGTTTTCAAAAAGTTCTAAAATCCGCCAATTTTTCCCCATTTTTCGGTACTTTCCTTTATCCATGTCCTTAAATGACAAGAGAGGCCTCACTACATGTATAAAACCTTGAGCTTTTATAATATTTCAAAATGAAAATATATACTTTTTGAAATATGTTTAAAAAAGATAAAATATAAGGACTTATTTATTATGTACACAATGTCGATAGCGTGACCACAATTAGAAATTTCCCAGATTGAACCAACAAGCTATTTGTTATCCTTATTTAGAATTCAGCAAGTTGAAAACATATTCAAGGTGACAGTACATCACAATAATCCTTGTCAATGACGTCCTGACTCTAGGATTTATTAGCTCTTTCATCATATAAAGTTCTTGTGTCCTAGACTTGTGTCGCCTCGCTCAAGACATTTATGTGCAAGCAGGGACAACATTTTAATTCCCTTACTTATGTAAGTAGAAAAATGAAGCTGCAAATAATTCAGGAAATGAACACGTAAACCGTGACGTGTACTGCAAGATCTACCTTAACATGTAATCAATTGACCTGGCATTGAATTTTGAACTATGCAAGCACGACAATCAAATAATACAAAATTATAATTTTGAAATAATAAAGTTTTTTACCTACTCGTACTTCGGGTGCATCAATTACATCATCATCTCCTTTCACGGATTAAGTCTCTGTCTGTTCCCATCTAACATTTGTTCAGTCGAGTGTTTTCTTGGTCTTCCTACCGATCTTCTCCTCCAGGATTATACATCAATGCCATCTTTGGTACCCTATCCTCTGTCATTCCTTGCAGATGCTCTATCCAATTGTTCCTGTGTTCTTCTATTTGCTAAAGAAGTGGTTGTACTTTTAGTTCTTATCTAATATTCTTATTTTTTCTAATATTTTCTTCTCTTGTATAAATTTTCATCCCCGTAAAAAGCTCATTTTCTGCTGCCTGAATTTTACTTTTGTATTTTTCCTTCAGGACCCAGGCCTCACTTCCACACATCGCCACTGGTAGTGTAATTGTTGAGTAAAATAGGCCTATTAGCTGCGACTCCTTTCTAACTTTGTTCCACAGTGTACGTCCGAATGTTCCACATATATGTAGAAATTTCTGCATTTTTCTATATATGTCTTGCGATTCTTCATAAGTTATATCGCAGCCCAAATATTCGAAGTGTGAAACCTGTTCCAACACTTTATGTTCTATTACTATTTTTGTTCTTACTGGGTACCTTCCATGGAACGCCATTACTTTAGCTTCTTTATTTTCAAATTATCATATTATATTTCGTACGTATGTTATTTAATTGATAGATTGCTTTATGTAGCCTGTCCTCTCTGTCAAACATTAATCATCAGCAAAACATAATCCATTCAATGTTTTATTTCGTCCAATTTTTAATGCTTTATGAACTACTTGTTTCCATTCATCTAGAATGTCGTTTAAATATATATTAAAAAGCGTTGGGGAAAGGCTACACCCAGTTTTAAACCACAGTTAATTCTAATTTCTTCCGTTAATTCACCATTTATTTTAATTACTATTTTTGTATCTTCACACAGACTTTGAATAGTTTTAATAAGTGTATCGGGTATACTCTTTTTTGCATTATGTTCCATAATAAAGGGCAGTTCATTTTGTCGAAGGCTTTTTCTAGGTCAATTTAAGTCATGTGGATTTCTACGTTAAACTCTCTGTGTTTTCCTATAATCTGCTTCAAATCATAATATTAAAACAAATAAAGACAGAATCTACTTACTTTTTCATTTGTTAAAATTGAAAATTACATCTAAAAAAAACATATGGTTACATATGGTGCACAAACATATACGATGAAAACAGCAGACGAAAATAATCTTTGTGTTTTCGAAAATAAAATTTTCAGGTGGATGTATGGTTCATTAACTGTCCATGGAGAATAAGACCATGTAGGCCTATATGAAAACTGATGAATTACTAGAAAGACAGAATATTGGTTTTGCCAAGCCAGTAAGACTGAGGTGGTTGATCACGTAGTACGAATGTAAGATAAAATATTTCCAAATTTGATATTAGATATCAGAATTGTGGGAGAACATGGAGAGGGTGACCAAGAAAATGATGGGATCATGGATTACAATGAGAAGGGCATTGCAAGTTGGGATTCAAGAAATGAAACTGAAACTAAGGATTAAGAGCAATGGAAGGGTGTTGTAATGGAAGCTAAGGTTCACTTTAGAGTACAGAGCTATGCACAAGAAACATAGCAATCTATTTAGCAATTATAGTACCGTACTTTAAACACTACTTTAATTACTATAATAATAACCAAATAATAATAATAATAATGTCCCGCGCTGTAGCCGAGCGGTTAAGGTAGGAAGCCTTGGCGCAGAGCTACGGGACTTGCGCTGGTTCGAGTCTCCATGGGGGAAGAAATTTTCTCATGGTATTTCGGCCAGTATGGGACCGGTGCCCACCCAGCATCGTGAGGCAATTGTGTAGCTACAATAAGTAGCGGCTCCAGGTTGAGGAACCAATTATAACGGCTGGGGGACTCGACATGCTAACCACATGTCACCCCTACACTGGCTGTTGATCATCTACCTCTGTGATTGACACATGTGGATGTGAAGGGCCAGCAGCCGGCTAGTAAAAGGGCAACCGCTGAAAAGTGAAAAGACCCTCAATAAAAAAAAAAAAAATAATAATAAATTAGATGATAGCAAAGTGATACTAAGGGACGACACGCACATTCTGGAAATAAACATAATATAAAACTAAATACGTATGGTCACACATAGAAATACATTATATAATGGAAATGGAAAGTTAATGAAAAATGAAAGAATTTTGAATAAATGGCTGAATTAAAATATCTATGAATAATAATTACAAACATGAATGAGAGGCAGAAAGGAATTACACATAGGCTCAGTTCTGGAAATGCATGCTATTACGCATTGCAGGTACGGTACTCTTATCATCTCAACTTCTCTCAAAAAGTTAAACTGATAACACTGAGCAACAAAAAATAAACTTTTTTTGTCTCAGAAAGAAAAATATGTGATTCTGATAGTAATTTTTCTCCTGAATTCAAATATGATATCGGGGTTTCTCCATCACGCAAAGTTTTCGAGAGACAGGAATTTATAATTTCAAACACTGTAATATTTTCTACATTCGTAACTACACAATATTCGAATATTCGGACTCACCTAGAAAGTAAGAAATGACGATTTTTTGCTATATTTCGCTTGTGGAGCATCCCTCTTGATGGTCCAATAATAATCGGCCAGCATATTAGGATTCCATATGCCTCCTTGATATCTCTTTTCCATAGCTGAAATCTCCTGAGTTAGCTCGTTTGGTTTTATTTTACAATGGACAAATGGATGAAAAAAGTTTATTAAAATATAATTATTTAAATGCATTAATTGAAACTGAAATAAAAAATATGTGGGTGATGGAGAAATTCCGAATACATATTTGAAAACACGATAAAAAACTGCATTAAGTACAACTATTGGAACTGATGAGACAAAACTCATGTTGACCAGTGTAATAAATGTATGTTTTTCTTCTAGTCATATTATATGGATGCGAAATATGGATATGTACTTTAAAGGAGGAGCAAGATTATGAGTATTTGAGATTAAAATTCTTAGGAAAATTTTTGGCCCAAAGGGAGTCGAACAAACTGGTGAATGGAAAAAACTACACACACACACATACACACATATATAAACAGTAAGCTACATGATCTTCACGGCAAACCAGGTATTAAGAACAATTAAGTCTCATAGACACGATGGACAAACATGTGACACAAATGGGGAATCAAAGAGGGTTATGGTAACCAGAGGGAAAACGCTCAGTAGATAGCCCAAGAATAAGGTGGTAGAATAACATTAATCATGGTTTGAGGGAGGTAAATTATACAGGCGTAATTGAAAAACATTAGCTCAATATTGCTTATGTCCGCGTGGTCATGACTTTACAGATTCGATAGCAACAATGAGTCAGTTTTAATAATAATAATAATAATAATAATAATAATAATAATAATAATAATAATAATAATAATAATAATAATAATAATATAGTGAGATCCAAAATTATTTTAGAAAATCAAAGTATAGAACAGGTGTCTAGTTTCAAATATTTGGGCTGTGATGTTGGCTACAATGTGGAAAGAGATATTGACTCCAAAATAAATAAATTTCAGACGGTGTGTGGAACAATACAGAGAACATTCAAAAATAAAATTAGAAAAGAAACCAAGATAAAAATGTATAATGTTATGGCGGTTCCCACAATATTGTATGGATGTGAAACTTGGGCTCCATTGAAAAAACAGAAGGATAGAGGTTCCTAAGACAAGTAAAAGGATGTACAAGACTTGATAGAATAAGAAATGAGGATATAAGAGAAGAATTGAAAGTACAGCCTTCATTGGATAAGGTCACGAATTACAGACAGAAATGGATTGACCATATGGATGGAATATGTAAGGAGAGATATCCATTGTTGGCAAGAAATTATCAAGCACGAGGAAGACGTGATGTTGGAAGACCTAGAAGACGTTGGGCTGATGCATTATGAAGTCGGAACGGGCAATTGCCTAATCCCTGGAGTGATGATGATATTTTATGACATTCCTACAAAACAATCGTTTTCCTTCAAACTAATATACTTTTATTGCTCTACAAATTACTATTAAAGCATCTTCTTCTGAAATATTCTTCCTGTTTATACACATCCTGGCTCTATCCATCAACTGTTCTCATTGTTTTCTTCGTTTCTTTCATGATTCCATTCTAAGGCCCTTCTTCGGAATTCTCCTTTTTCCCATCTTTTTACATACCCTAACAATCTCAATTTTCCTTCTTAAAAAAATCGGAATTTACCCATAATACAATAGTTTGCCGTCACCGTCGAGAAATTTGCCTTCTTCAGTTATAGAAAATCTGAATATTCTCATCTGTAAGTCCCAGTTCACCCATACTTCTTCTCACACCATATAACATAATACTGTAATATTATCCACTCCGTGCTCTTCTTAGGGATTCTATCAGATGTCATCCTCTTGAGATGTCCATACCTTCATAATCGTCTCTCTTCAATTTTCTTCCGTAATACATTTATTCAACTGTCATAATTTTCCAAATTTCAACGTTTATACTTTTTTCTCATCTGGACTTCCGCGATGATATTTTCCAGTAATTATTCATCTCTGTTGCTAATAAATTGTTAGCTTGGCACCTTTTAATTGTCCATATCTTTGATGCATATAACATAATACTATAATAGCCTTACAAATAGATTTATTTGCTTTGTAAAGGATGTTTTCACTCCATAATACTGAGTTCAGTACCGTCAATTACTCTCCGTCCATCTACTATTACTTTTTGTATTTCTAATTTTGATGAACCTTCTTATTCTAAAATTAATCCTAGATATCTTACTTTCTTGACATATTTAACGTCATTCATCTGTGTAATATATTATTGAATAATCTTGAATGTTAAATATTGCGTTTCATTTATATTAATTGCAATTTCCATTTTTTCACATTGCTCGATTAATTTTCTAATCAAGTATGATGTATCAACTACGTCTTGTGTAATCATGATTTATCTGCAAATAATAGGTTATGTAAGTAATGATATTCATAAGTAATGCCAAGAGTGATTTTCAATGTATCTAAAGGATTTGGAAATCAAGAGTGGCATTTGTTAGGACTATTTAACGAATAAAACTAAGCTGTTTACTCACAAATAATTATTTAAATATAGTTATTTTAAACTAGTTACATATTTAATGTAAACGGCGATGTTTCAAAACAAATGAGAAATGTTTGGTTATGTTTATTTTATTCATCACTGCAACTTGATCATACTATTTATTGCCAAATAGGATCTCAATATTGTAAGAATGCACCCTAGTGGAGAAAAAAATCAAATATGTCAAACTGTATAATATAACCAACATTATAGGTTACTAACTATTTTTCGGAAACAACTCATTAAATCAGTATTTAAAAGCACAATTATTTAACACACAGCTATCAAATGTGTAGGTGGAAGGAATCTGTTCATTATTTGTTATATTCAACGTATTTGTTAGAGAGTCAGTCACTGCAAAATAATGCTCTGACCTGTTCAGAATATTAAAAATGAGCTTTCTTTATTTTGGTAATCAAAAACCGATAATTATCGAGGTGAAACACTACTGTGATTGGTTGTAAAACAAAATTGGATGGGGAAAAAATGTTAATTTACTTGAATTAATTCCGGGAAATAACTGAGTTGTGTTTCAACAACGTTACAATTTGTACGCCCCTGAATAGTGGGCTGCTTGTTAAGCATTGCGCGCAATAACACACCTGTTTACAAGTTATAACTTTCATAAATGGCTACTCAAGGTTCGGTCTTCAATACTCTCTAACCTTCTTACAAAATGTTACGCTCTAGGAATTGGAAACCGTGGCCAACACATTTTTACATTGCCACACAGACACTATATTAATATTTTCTTTATTTCTTCCCCTCACTTTAACCTCTTCGTTTCTACGTACTTTTACTTGCCGCACGCCTCCCGGGCCTTACATGTCAAGCGAAGATTTTTAAACTCTTGATCACATAATAATAATAATAATAATAATAATAATAATAATAATAATAATAATAATAATAATAATAATAATAATAATATATCTCCTCCTTCTTCTACTACAAGGTTTCGGCTATGCAGCCTGTTCCGGCGAAGTTAAAAGTGGAGTCCATCTTCTGCGTGGTCGGTGTTCATTCTCATTAAGTGTTCTGTCCATTTCTTATTATTTTCGTTGATTTTATCATCAATTTTATATATATTTAATTCTTCTCGTACAGTTTCATTCCTTATTCTATCCGCTCTTGTGCATCCTTTCACATTACGTAAAAATAGCATTTCCGCAGTCTGTATCCTGCTTTTATCCCTTGATTTCATTATCCAATTTTCACTTCCATACAACAACAAAGGAACAGCCATTGTTTTATATAATTTAAGCTTCGTATCTTTCCTTGTTTTCCGACCTAAGGTTCTTTTTACGGTTCCACAAATAGCCTGAAATTGATTTACTTTATTTTCTATATCTTTATTTTCTCTATAAGTTATATCACATCCTAAATATTGGAAATGTGATATTTGTTCTATTATTTTGTTATCCAGTACAATGTTTGATCTAATTCCCTATTTACCAATAAATGCCATTACTTTTGACTTATTTATTGATATTTTACAACTATATCTATTGGCTATTAATTTAAATTTATATGCTAATAATAATAATAATAATAATAATAATAATAATAATAATAATAATAATAATAATAATAATAACAATAATAATAATTTTTATTTATATACAGAATTTTAATGTTTACACATCTTTCTGTGCCTAAAGTTTTATTTTTCTTCTCCACTCATCTCTCTCCATCCAATCCATGTCCTCCAGTTCCCTTGCTCTCATTCCAGTTTTTATTTCCTGCTTCCACGAGTTTCGAGGTCTTTCTCTCCTCCTTCTTCCAGGTGGACACCATTCCAATGTTATCCTGGGTAATCTTTCTTCTTGCATTCGTCGTACGTGCCCATACCAATTTAATTGATTATACTGTATATAATCTACTATTGAATAACCAATATTCATTTTTTCTCCTATGACAGCATTTCTTATTTTGTCTAATTTTGAACATGTTCTCCTCGAGAAATCCATTTCCATCGACATAAGTTTTTGTTCTAAGTTTTTGTTGAATTTCCAAACTTCAGCTCCATATGTGACAGTACTTCTCACTATTGAATTATATATTTGTAACTTATTTTTCCTGGTTATATGTCTGTTCCATAAGACTCCATTCATCATTGCTGTTATTGCTCTACCTTTATTTATTCTGTTCTTAATATCACTTTCTTGTTTATCCTCTTTATCTAATTTTACTCCCAGATACTCAAATTCTTCACATCCTCTAACATACCCCTTTTCATCTTCTAATATTAAACCTTCGGTTTCGGCTCCACATCCCTAATAAAATGTTTTTCTAAATTTATTTTCAAACCCCAGTTATCGTATTCATCCAATAATTTTCTGAACATATAATAATAATAATAATAATAAATAATAATATTAACAATAATAACAATAATAACAATGATGATAATAATATAAATATTAATAGTAATAATAATAATAATAATAATAATAATAATAATAATAATAATAATAATAATAATAATAATAATAATAATAATAATAAATTCTTCGGTGATTCTATGCCAGCATGCCACCTACATAAATTCAAATAATGGCTGAGAGAAATATATAGGGCTATTCAGAAAGAAGTAACAAACTTCAAACGTTTATTTCTTCCAAACTACAAAAATAAAAGCACAATTCCAACGTTCCTGGAAAGAGAAAAGTTCAAATTTCACTATTTTATGCAATCAATATGAGCACCATGTGTTACACGACAAATATCAAAACGGTGGCTTATTTCTTACCATACACGAATCATCTGGTCCCTATTTATCCAATTGACAACTTCAACAAATCGATATCGCAAATTTTCAAGTGTGTCAGGCATGGGGGGGGGATAAAAACACGGTCTTTTACGTAACCCCACAAATAAAAATCACACGGATTAGGTCTGGTGACCTGGAAGTCCACGGTAATGAAGTTGATCTTCTGCTCCTTCTCTTCCAATCCAACGTCCTGTTATGTCGCCATTTTAATACAATCAACATGACAAGCAACCACCGCCAATGCGGTCGTGATAGGAACTTCAAACTTTTCTCTTTTCGAGAACGTTGGAATTGTGTTTCTATTTTTTGTAGTTTGGAAGAAATAAATGTTTGAAGTCTGTTCCTTCTTTCTGAATAGCCCTGGATATGTTGATTTTTTTCCACAAAAACTGCGAGAAATGCCTTAAAATGAAGTGAAAAGTTGAGCTCAAAGAAATTAAAAATTACCAGATTTTCAATGTAAAATGTGTATTTGTAGTTGCTCAGACAGTGTTGCAACTTATCACAAAAACCTGCTAAGAAACAAATGAACGCTAAACTAATATAGTGTACTAACTCGCCTATTTTATCACCCTAACTTGCCCAAAGTAACACTAACTTGTCCATCTAATAATAACTTACCCATTTTCTCATCCCAACTTGCCGACTAATGTAGGTGGACTCTGGGTTAGCATTCCCTTATATGTGAGTAAACATGTTGGCAATTGTCTCTAGCAGGAACGTGAGTTATCACACTGGCCAATATGACGCTAGCAGTCATTTGTTCTCCAATCGAATATTCACATTTCTTCTTTTTAGTTTGGCAGTGTTAAGTCCATAAGACCTCCTTTTTCGCTTAAACAGCGAATAATAAAATATTACAAAATGTCATATAAAAATACACCATGTCACGACAGGCGGGCTTTCAGCCGGATTCTGGCCTCACATATTTAAGTGGACCATCATATAGCTAGTGATCAGCATATCGACGAGACTCCCAGCCGTTACAGCTAGTTTACTCAACTGAAGCAGTTACTTATTGTAGCTACCAAAATTCCTCATGATGCTGCATGGGCATCGGTCTCAAACTGGCCGAAATTCAATGAGAACATGTTTTATTCAATTGGGATGATCTAGCGTAATTCCCGTAGTCCTGCACATAGACATAATTCCTTGAATCGTTCAGCTACTTAATATAGTTTCTAAAAACCGTGTGGTGACCTGGATATAGGATAGTCCTATACTAGCTCATTAAGAGGTGACAATAATGGACACCCATTGCATATGATATGGATGATTATGATAGGCAGATTGTGTTCGGGGACGATTTGGGCCTTAAAGTGTCAGACTTTTTCTATGTTACAATTCAAATCTGGGAGTGAAAGAGAAAAAAAATCCTCAAAGGAGGAACATTTGTGTGATGTATAGACGATCCACGACACGGGACCTATGGTTTTAGTTCCCTTCCGAAGAAACTCATTTTCACAATTTTTACGCCATAAAAATCCATCAATTCCAGCTGGGATTCAAACCATGAGTCTTTAATCTAGAGGGGAGCATAGTAACGACCAACTGGTTTTATTTTTAAATTAGAGTACATCAATAATATTATTTATAAAAACTCTGAAATATCTACCCAAAATATCACACTTAGGTAAAATATGAAACTTTATGGTAATTAGAAAGACTATTTAACTCATGTCCCAAATGGGTGTCAATGACCAATCACATTTCAATGATTTTTTATTTACAACTAATCACAGCCGTGTTTCGCTTCGAATTTATTAACTAAAGTTTATCATGTTAAAGAGAGCACCTCCTTTTTTAACATTCTGAATAGGTCATAGCATTATTTTGCAGTGACTGACCCTCCAAGAAATACGGCTTCCAGATTGTATATATAGTGCATGAATGTCAGCTCATAGTGCATGCGGAAGATAATATAAAACATTTGTGGCAATTGATTATAACAAAAAAAATTAAAAAAACACTGTTTGCACTTTCTTAAACGAATTATTTTCCAGGAAATGACATTGCAGAAAAATATAATTGACATATTTACATCATAGGACATTAAAAATTAATTAATACCTTTATAGTAGTAGTAGTATTCAAATGTTCTGAAGTTCTTGATTTGTCATCATTCACTTGTTAATACCTATAATGATGGTTATAAATTTATCCACTAGGGTGTATTCTTACAATATTGCGATCCTTTGGCAATAAATAATATTATCTGGTTGCAGTGATGAACAAAAGAAACAAATGAAGCGTACTAATCGTTTCTCATTTGTTTTCAAACATCGCCGTTTACATTAAATATATAAATATTTTAAAATAAATATAGTTAAATAATGATTTGTGAGTAAACAGCTTAATTCTATTCGGTAAATAATCCTAACAAATGCCACTCTTGATTTCCAAATTCTCTAGATAAATTCATTCCTCATTTCGTGAGTCGTGACTTTATCCATAATTTGGAAATCACTCATGGCATTACTTATGACTATTTAACTCATGTCGCAAATGGTATTCAATGACCAATCACGTTTCAATGAATTCCGTTTTACACCAATAACAGTCGTGTTTCACCTCGCTCTTTATCGATTTCTCTTTATGAGCTCCTGCTTTTGTGATAAAGAAAGCTCCTCATTTTTAAATATTCTGAACAGTTTAGACCATTATTTTTCTCCAACAAATACATTGAATATAGCAAATAATGAATAGATTCAGTGATTTTACTGAGTTGTTTATTCAAAATATAAATGATTAACCTATAATGTTGATTATAATAGTTTGATGTGTTTCATTATTTCTCCACTAGAGTGCATTCTTACAATATTGCGATCTTTTTGCAATAAATAATATGATCGAGTTGCAAGTGAATATACATAACCTCACATTTCTAATTTGTTTTCAAACATCGCCGTTTACGTTAACTATATACATATTTTAAAACACCGGTAACTATATTCAAATAATTTTTTTTAGTAAAGAGCTTAATTTTATTCGTTAAATAGTCCTAACAAATGCCACTCTTGATTTCCAAATTCTCTACATAAATTCACTCCTCACTTCGTGAGTCGTGAATTTATCGATAATTTGGAAATCACTCGTGGCATTACTTATGATAATTCTAATACTCTCCTCCCTTAAAAACATATTTTATACAAAGGTATAATAATTTTATTAGTTGGACTTGAAGTAGAAGATAAAGAGGAAACAGAGAGACTTGTTTCAAGAAGCAAAACGAATCAAGTAAACGTATAATATACACAGTAAGTCTATCTGAAAGGTTACATTTCCTGCATTCTGCAAGAGTAATAAAAATGTTATGCCTCTAACTTCATATCAACATAATGCACATTCTTGCATATTTTCTTCTTCCATTTAAGAAACAACTCATTGAAAGTGCAGATGAAATTGCACTTGTTTAGAAAATTATAACCTAAGCAGCTCTCTTCTAAGAAACGTAAACTGTTCAATTTTATACATCTTGTTAGTTAGTACACTTCAACACCAAGGAAACATTAATAACATTTATTTTTTTATAAAATAGTACAGTATAATAAAGATTCACTGAAGGAAATAATTTACTTCATTTCTTTTCTTCTTTTTTTTAGTTTATCTCTCACTTTGTACTTAGGCCTACATTTGCCTACCGATACCTTACATTTTCCAGGCCTTACTGGGACTGGACCTGTTAAGGGGGGTGATGAGTGAAATTTCTATTTTCTACATTTTTTAAGGTACATACTTGATTTTTGTGTACACACATTCATGCCATAATAGGTAAAATTATACTGAAGTGTCATCCGTCTAAGCTTAAAATCTGTTGAGTTATTGAAGAAAATCCATTTAACAATTTGCATATTAAATTCTTTAGTAGTCCCATAGCTTTTAGAAAAATTTTTATTTTTTTTTTTCTACACGACCACTGACTTATTTAGAACAAGACAATGCATTAACTTTTCTATATCATTATAATAAAGGGAAAAATATATATACATCCTATGCATGTGAAAATTATTATTTTTTAATTACTGCACATATGTTATTTTTTATTTCAAACACTATCAACATTGTTTCAAAATCCATGCATAGAATTGTTAGCCAAAGTGTGTGGGACATGCAGTGAAAATTTCGTGCTTCTATCATTAAAAAGTAAAGTTATCCCACAACAGGCCCGGAGGGCCTTGGGGTAGTAGGAGTTTAAGGCTCCCACTTTTTCTAGACAATCGGCACTTTATGTCAGCCGGGTTGTCAGCCCTGCGTGACGGCCGCCTTTATCCCCAGAACAAGCGTCTGGTACTACCCCAGGGTAGTACCAGGCTGAGTCTACCCCAGGGCCATAGTGCCGCCAGAGGGTTTGGGTCAGTTTAAAAATCCTGACCCCAACGGGACTTGAACCCTCGACCCTCCGGCTTGTAGCTCAGTGCCTTAACCACTACGCTACGGCTTCTATCATTACGTTTGTCAATGCTATTTTGATTTGAACGTATTGGAATGCAATGAATATAAAAGTGTGGAAAAGCCGATTTGAAAGTTTGCATGCAGTTAAATTGAAAATGTAGCATACATGCCCTCCTACAGTCATAAGGGAGACTTACAAGCGCCATAGGACACTGAAACTTCACCAGCTTACACTTTAAGGTACATAGTATCTTTTAATACAAAAACAAAAAATGCTAAATTTGACCGAAAATGTCGAACATTTCACCCGTCACCTCCCTTAAGGAAAGGTTTTTACTCAGGAACGACACCTAGCAAATATGGAGGGCGTTCCCGAAAGAGTGATCAGCTCTTTCCAGTCCTTATAGGGACTGAAACCAAGGAAAGGCTTTTAAACTCTGGATCGATACATATTTTTTAGCCTCACAAATATAGAAAGGGTGTCCCCGAATGAATGATCAGCTCAATATTGGGGTTACATCCGAGAAAATACCGGTACGAGTATTTAAGAAAATAAGTAACTAAAGATGGAACGTCTCCTTCCAATAACGCGAGGTTGACTACAGTAGAGGTCACTCTGAACTCTGATCCAATGTAAACAAGAGCAGGATTCACACTTACAAAGTATACTTCGGTAGAATATAAAATTTGCGCACTGATTGTTCGCAACATTTGGAGTGAAATACACCGTGTCCCTTTCAAACCTCCCACATTTTAATTAATCATAACTCTCAAAGTATGCGGAATTACGAAATGAGGTTGGTATTAAAAAGAACGAGAAACTAAAAAAATGTTTGTTTTTATTGTTACGGTTAATTCATCTGTCGCATGTTGGACAATAATGACATAAAACAAAATGACGAGCACAAACTGTTTTCTGGTATGCAGAGCCGAAGTCAATAATTACAGCGCAAAGAAATTATCGGAGAGTATATGGAGGAAATACACCTGATGGGAAGGCCATTAAGGCATGGCTTCAGAAGTTTCTGGCGACTGGAAGCGTTAAAAAAAGAATCAGGAGGTGCTCGTGCACGTGTTTCAGAAGAAAAGATTGAAGAAATGGTGCACATATAGAGGTGTTTTAATGTGTCAATGAAAATTCTTTGAGTTTCTGTTTCGTTTAAGGGGGCTCATACACCATTACAGGTCAAAATTTTCAATTTTTTGTTTTTGGTCTCATTTGAAAGAGCATACTTTAAAGTACATATTTCTGAAATTTTGTGATGATATCTTCTGTTTTTGTCGAGATATATAATGTTGAATGCCAATGTGCGCTCCAATCCCCAGCACTATATGTGTCCACTGGGTGCAACGTCGTGGTGTGGATATCGACAAGCCCAGGCAGAGGGTAGAGAAGCAGTATATAAACATCCACATCCAATACTAATGGTTGTTATGAATGCCATAAGACCTACCTTCAAAGACATTTCAAAAACAGAACTTCTAAGAAGGTGCTTGAAGGGCCGCACTCAAAATTCAAACGAGTCCTATAATAATAAAGTGTGGACAATTTGCCCTAAAACAAGTAATGCTGGGAAAACAGTTGTCAAAATAGCAGCAGCTGATGCTGCAGCAACATTCAATGATAGGTATACAAGCAGATTAAAAGTTTTAGAAGAGTTTGGAGTGAATGTAGGAAAATATGCTAAGGCTGCTTTTAGGCATCGTGATGTCCTGCGCATAAAATCTGCTGATAATCGCCTACGAGAATCCTCGAAGGAGTCCAGGAGAACTAGAAGACGACTGAGACTTGAGGAACATGGCAGGAGAAGTGAAAAGGAGGGCACAACATATGCTGCAGGAGCTTTCTAATACAGACTGTAAGTAGAAACATGCGTAATTTTCCCAAACGTTAAAATTTTAAGAACATAAAACGCAATAACTCAAAAACTAATGGTTCAATTTTCATGAAAGTTTGCACACACACTCCTCTACTTAGTATGTATCTGGCATACTAAAATCATTGCAATCTTTTGAATATTAAGGTTAGGTAATGGGGAATATATAGTGTAAAAATAATTTTAAAAAATGATTAATAAAAAAATTGCTCTAAACCAATAATTCTGGGGCACATCATAATAGTTCACAAGCTTTATTAGGGTGTTATATTTATTTTAAAAAAATGTTTATACTAGTCGGGTTATTAGTTTTTAAGTAATAATGTATGACATGATATACAAGAAACTGAAATTATGCAAATTTTATTTTCCTGCAATTACAAAAATTTTGCTTCCATAATAACAATTTTAATATCAAATGAAAGCCAATAGTGTACACTACCTGTGTGCAAATTTTCATAATTGTATGTTTTATAGTTTTTTCATATTGTAAAGTAATGATGTGTGTGCATATGTACCTCGTGCTGGGTGTATGAGCCCCCTTAATATCAGACTCATTTCACAATTCCGCATACTTTGTTAGTTACGATTAATTAAAATGCAGGAGGTTTGAATGGGACACCCTGTATAACTAATGTCAGGTGGTTATTTTATACTGTTGTTGTAACCAGACGGTACATAAAAATAGTCTAATCCTCACATCCTGACATCGTGTACAATTATCGCATCAACCCTGCGCTGATATCGTGTTTACGAAGGAATTGTTCCATCTCTAGAAATGATTTTCACTCATACATTTATACTGAACAAGATAAATATGTTAGAGTAATTGTGATGGCCAAATCGGTCGTAGTATTAGAGCCATATTTGGGTCTAAAATGTTTCCGTCATTTTGCTTTCAGCTGAGAAAAACACTTGATAAACCTCATCCAGAAAACTTGTTCCTACTGTATGCGATAAAAATATTCATCTGAGACCTATTATTTTAGACTTGAGATTTTCTTACGTAACGTGAATGTATGGTACTATACTTAGAGATTAACTTCCATTGCGAAGAAGCCACGCTTAGGAATTCGACGCTCTTAAAAATCCTTTGACCCTTTG
This sequence comes from Diploptera punctata, assembly GCA_030220185.1. Taxonomy (NCBI): domain Eukaryota; kingdom Metazoa; phylum Arthropoda; class Insecta; order Blattodea; family Blaberidae; genus Diploptera; species Diploptera punctata. The sequence continues at coordinate 124,969 of JASPKZ010008357.1, forward strand.
AAGAAGTAATTCTCTTCATGTGAGTTCTGAATGTGATAGTAACATTTTGAAGATGGATCTGATTCCCAAAAAGGATTATTGGTTTAGGTTGGGTTTAATTTTCGGTGGAGCCAGATTCTCTTCTTAGGGTCGGAAGTTGGTACACTGGATAGGAAAACATTTCAAAATCACAAAAAAATAAAAAAAAAAGTTTCTTGTAGAAATAAGTACCAATTTATTCATTCATAAGTTTCCAGCAAATTAAGTAAATGTAGGTAGTATTATTCTTCACCGTCAATTAAAAAATAAATTCTATCCTTTTCTTAAATCAACTATTCTTCTTGTATTAAATGTTACTTTTATCAGGAGAGCTCTTATTGCTTCTATCTTTGATGAAAATTGTATGCAGGATGACTTGTGTAATTCTTTTATAATTTTTGACCATTATTACATCACATGTCCACCGCTGTGGTCTCGAGGTAGTGTGCTGCCTTGTCATGCAGCGGGTCCGGGTTCGATTCCCGGTCGGGGCAGTTTTTCGGGTGAGGTTTTTATCGGAGTTTTCCTCACCTGTAAGACAGATGTCAGGGAAACGTTAAGGCCCAAACGGTCCCCAAAATCATATAGCCATCATCATCATCATCCTTCACAGGTGTGGAAAGCAACGGGAAGCTACCACGCCTACAATCCCCTAGTAAAGCTGCAAGCATAGGATGAAAATGCTATGATTGCACTGAAGGACCTGCCTTCGGGCAGAATTACTATGGGTGGATTACATCACATGATGTTATTTTTAAATTCTATTGGTTAATAGTCCTTTAAATATAAGGTCTAATTTCATTTGTTAAATAAGAAAATTAATTGTTTTAACATCCAATCAGAGTTTACTTTACTTTTATTTAAGACTATGAAGTTATGCAGGTGTTTTCATTTCAGTTATAATAGAAGGCTTTATAATTTTGACAACAATGACTTAAATCATTTTTTAAAAGCATTCTTTACAAAACCGTTATGTAGTACAATTTCTTTAATTATTACTGACACTTTTATTCTAAGATAACTAACAATGAATTATTTAGATATTTTTATTTATTGAAGTTATATTTATATATTAAAATAACTTTTAAAATATAAAAGTTTTAACTTTCATATGTATTATATTAAAACTTTGCTTTACCTCTACCTCCCTCAAATCATATTATTCTCCCACCATATCTGATTCTACTACAAGAATTTTCTGCATACCTTAGGATAATTATCAACAAAAAGGTCTCTGAGTAAAATTTGTCTAAAATTTCACCCCAGATTTGAATTGCAATATTAATAACCTGATTTCGTCCATTTGTCCATTGTAAAATAAAACCAAATGAGCTAACTCAAATGATTCAGCTATGGAAAAGAGATATCAAGGAGGCAAATGGAATCCTAATATGCTGGCCGATTATTGTTGGACCATCAAGAGGGATGCTCCACAGGCGAAATATAGCAGAAAATCTTCATTCCTTACTTTCTAGGTGAGTCCGAATGTTCTAATATTGTGTAGTTACGAATGTAGAAAATATTAAAGTGTTTGAAAATATAAATTCCTGTCTCTCGGAAACCTTGCGTGATGGAGAAAACCGATATCATATTTGAATTCAGGAGAAAAATACTATCAGAATCACATATTTTCTTTCTGAGACCAAAAAGTTTATTTTTTGTTGCTCAGTGTTGTGGACTGATTTCAATTATTATTTTTAAATGAATTAATGTTGTCTCGGGATTGGTCTCATTTAAATTTAAAGAAAATATTTCATCATAAGCAGTTGAAGTCAGTTTTAGGTTGTTTACCTTTCAAAATCATTCTCTTTGGCCATAATCAAGATTCTGGATGTTCTGGGAATCTATTGCCTCCAGAGTCGTAACTTATTTTTAATTTTGTAACAGAATAAACATCTGTTAACAAAATTAAATAATTGGAGTTTAATGTGTGATAGTTCTGTTCAAATGTATTACAAGTAGTCAAGTATCTACAGAACAGACTGACAAGAAAGCTCGGTGGTGGTGACCAGGAGATTCCCTGATTTCGTGAGGCCTTCCTGACATAGAACACGAATATGGTACTGTGTAACAAACTTATCTGACCCGGTAAGAGAGGCGCTGTTGTCTATGAAACTGTTCCAATTTTCCGATAGACATTTCGCATCTTAATTCTGGTGGTTACCAATAGATGACAATATTAACAGTAGGTAAAATAGTAATTGTGCGCCGGCATTTGTTATGTTTTTAGCTGGGTCTTATAACTTTGAATATATTTTTATCACTCAAATATATTTTTATCATATATTTTGAATTTAATACACAAGTGATCTTCTTGGTGATATAATATTAAAATATATATGTAGTCAATATGCCCATTTCACCAATTAATGTTTTAAAATGGTCAACAAGTTTCTACAGCCAAGCTGTCATTCTCAAGACCAGATATTGACTGAGTCAATATCTGGTCTTGAGAATGACAGCTTGGCTGTAGAAACTAGTCAATATCTGGTCTTGAGAATGACAGCTTGGCTGTAGAAACTTGTTGACCATTTTTAAAACATTAATTGGTGAAATGGGCATATTGACTACATATATATTTTAATATATTTTGAACTCTCAATTTGCCGCCCCCTAGGCGTGCTGCCCGCATGCGATGCACACCTTGCACGCCCGGCCTGAAGTTAAATATGAATAAATTGTAAACAAACTAGCATACCACTGATTTCCGACCTCTTTGTGTTTAAAAGCAGTTAAAATTATATGGTGTAACTGATTTATTTACACTCTTAATTACATGAGTAACAAGTTATAAATAAATACCAAATTATTTTATGAAACTGGTGTGTAATTCTGTGATTTTTATTTAAAAGTAAAATTGGATAGAAAAATCTCAATAAAATTGTATACTATTTTAAGAGATCTGCCACGATGGTCTAGGGGTTAAGTTCCTTGCATCTGGTCCCGAGGATCGCGGGTTTAAACCCAGTAGGTATAAATGGATTTTCTAGAATAGTAAATCCAAGGAAAAATCCTTCGGGAGAGACATGAAACCACGAGTCTCGAGTCTGAAGATATCGAGGCTCGTAAAAGAACCTCCTGCATGTCTAAATTCGAGCCTCTGAGCAAAATCGGCCCCTCCCATTCAAATAATACCTTAGTTGCTTACTAGATGTCTCTTTGATACGATTATCTAACTAATTGTTTCTCGCTGACATCTGTAAGGAAATAAGCATAAGTGAATTAGTTTGTAACTCCCATAAGTAATCACCCTTACCCTACGTCGGGATGTACGGTTATAGAGACAGGCAGAATTTATCTGTGATTTCCTTACACTCTAGTAATATTATAGCGTATGTTTACATCTACATATACGAATAAATAACTCGTAAATAACTTGGCTGCAGATACCTGACTTTACTTTTTTCTCCTTCTTTGGCATTAGGATATTTGAGTATAATCTTGACTTTCCTAATCACCTCCATTCATTCTACCCGTCTTGAGCCTTCATTCTCCATCTTTTAACACTATGTAAGTCGTCTGATGTCGTTGTGCACATCATCCATCCATCGCAGTCTTGGTTTTCCAATTATTGTTTTTCCAACTACTTCAATCTCTAAAGTAAACTAGTGCACTCTATTAATCATTCATCATGACAACATTTCCTAGCCAATCCATTCTTCTTATTTTTGTATCAATATCCTTATATAGTCCACCGCTGTGGTCTCGAGGTAGCGTGCTGCCTTGTCACACAGCGGGCCCGGGTTCGATCCCCGGCCGGGGCAGTTTTTCTGGGTGAGGTTTTCATCGGGAAAACTTTAAGGCCCAAACGGTCCCCGAAATCATATGGCCATCATCATCATCATCAACCTTATCATTGTCATCATCATCATCCTCCTTCACCGGTGTGGAAAGCAACGGGAAGCTACCACACCTATAATTCCCTAGTAAAGCTGCAAGCATAGCATGAAAATGCTATGATTGCAGTGAAAGACCTGCCCTCGGGCAGAATTACTATGGATGGATCCTTATATAGGTATTGAAGCTATATATTTGAGGTGGCTTTTTTTTATCGAATAGCCCATTTGATTAACTGTTTCATTACAAGTCAAAACTCATATCTCCTAAATATTTATTTTTGTATTTGTTTTGTCAAACATCTAAATTCACATGTCGATTTCAAAGGGATATGTTCAATGGGATTTGTTAAAAGAATGAAGAACTCTACCAAAATCAACCACTTTTTTTTCTATACTCAGCTTTAAAAAAGTGCATTTGTTCGAGTTCGGTCAGGTATTATTTTCAAATATGGGTCCATATATCTAACTGAGTATTTTCCTTTTCCATATGCCCAACTTACATTTTAGATTTTTCGAAAGGATCTGTAATTAACTTTCCTTAAAAAGCCATAATTATGCTGAAATATCTTGATAAAATTATGTAGTATTTTAATATAATTCCACTGCTGTGGTCTCGGGGTAGCATTCCTACTTTGTAGCATCGAACCCCTGTTCGATCCCCGGTTATGACAAGTTTCCTTGGTGATATTTTTTCCGGGTTATTTCTTACCTGCATGTCAAATATCAGGAAACTTTACGGCCGAAATTGTCCCTAGAATGATCTGGTCAATATATTCTCATTATTATATTCGCCATTTTTAGTATAATTATGTGAGTAAATGATGAGTTTCGTTTTAATACACTAATGATCTTCTTGATGATAAAATCGTAAAATATACAATCAATATACCCAATTCACCAATTAATAATTGAAAGAGTCAACATGATTCTTGTCTCATGAGTATTAATGCAGTTTTTTTATCGTGTTTTCAAATATGTATTCGGAATTTCTCCATCACCCACAGTTTTGTTTTTATTTCAATTTTAATTAATGGATTTAAATAATTATTTTTTAATAAACTTTTTTGTCCATTTGTCCATTGAGCGATGAGCACGGGAAACACTTTCATCAGTAGATTTCAGCTATGGAAAAGAGATATCAAGGCAAATGGAATCCTAATATGCTGGCCGATTATTGTTGGAACATCAAGAGGGATGTTCCATAGGCGAAATATAGCAGAAAACCGTCATTTCTTACTTTCTAGGCGAATGTTCGAACATTGTTTAGTTACGAATGTAGAAAATATTAAAGTGTTTCAAATTATAAAAACCTGTCTCTCGGAAACTTTACGTGATGGAGAAAAACCGATATCACATTTGAATTCAGGAGAAAAAATACTATCAGAATCACATATTTTTCTTTCTGAGACAAAAAACAAGTTTATTTTTTGTTGCTCAGTGTTATTAATTGGTGAATTGGGTACATTGACTGTATATTTTACGATGAGTTTCGTCTTAAATATTCGTGTTGTCTCGGAGGAGGATCTAGACTGAGCTGATCATTCATTCGGGGAGGTCTTCCATGTACCTGTGTGGCCAAAAAAAAAAAAAAATGCGTGTGATCCAAAGTTTTAAAATTCCTCTCTATCAGGCCGTGGTACACGATAGTGTAAGGTCCGTGTGACATGGGGCACACAATAGTATCTACATGGTGAGAGGAACTACGATGGAGAAGAAGAACTTTAATGTTGGGGAAGTGAAGGCATCAGGACAATAAAAAGGAAAGTAATTCATGTCATAAAAATGAAATCAGAGTAGTGAACAAACGGTTGTTTGCAGTTTGCATTTAATGATATTTACAGGAGGATATGCAAATAACTGACAAACTGTTTTGGTACGTGAGTGCAAAGAGATATTATCTACTGTTTGCCCTTGTACTCGTTGAACTTACATTGGACTAAACATGTTTATTGTTTACTTGAGAAAACATTTTGTCTTATCGTAAAACACTGAACATATTATTCCAGAGTGCTTGAAAAGGACAAGAGAGGTCGTTATGTGTACTTGCTCAAGTTCTGTTTACAAGAGATTTCAATAAATGGTATTTTCTGAAGATGTGTCGTGAATTTTAAATCGTCAAGTTTGTTCTTAGCTAAGTTTGATGACAATTATTGTACATGACAATGTGAATTTATGAACATAGGACTTATTCAATTAAATTTTTGTGTAGACATCCGTTCATGTTAGACACTAGAACATATAAAATAATTATTTAATAACAAACTAGTATGTAGACGCTGCTGTTCGTAAGGGTTCTGAAATTAATATACACATATTAAACGATAGCTGTATCATTATTGTATGGCAGCGAATGTTAGATGCTGAATAAAAAAGTTAGAGGCCCAGGGTTAAAATCCCGGTCCAGGCGTATATTAAAAAGAGAAAAAAAAAACAAAAGGAAAAAGAAAAGGAAAGATCAATAGCTACATGTTGTTGTAAGCCTATGTTTTCCCTTTACAGAGATTTAGGCGCTCTCCCCCTACAGGGAAGAATTTTAACCATATTAATTTAGTTACACTTGTTTTCATATAGGTGTCATTTTTTGAGTGGTCCGTGGTGAGCGTTCTGCCTCATACTGACATCTAGGAAACCAAGGTAGTACTAGGTCGGGAAAATTCGGTATTTTGCTTAGAGGCCTTTTCATTCAGGCTTAAGGATTTTTTACGAGCCTGAAAATCTTCAGACTCGGGACCCACGGCTTAAAGTCCCTCCCGGAGGACTTGCTCCTTGGATTTTTCCGTCCTAAAAAATCCATCTACCCCGGCCGGGTTTGAACCCGCGACCCTCGGGACCAGAGGCAAGGAGCATAACCACTAGTCCACCGCGGCCGACTCATGTCTTCGGAAATCGTCACAACTATTCTGTTCTATAGTGTCCTGCCCTAGGGCAGGTCTTTCACTGCAATCATAACATTTCCATGATAAGATTTGCAGCTTTACTAGGGAGTTATAGGTGTGGTAGCTTCCTGTTGCTTTCCACACCGGAGATGATAATGGTGATGATGATGGCCAGATGATGTTCGGGGACCTTTTGGGTCTCAAATCTTCCTGACATTTGTCTTACAGGGGAGAAAAAAACCCCGAAAAAACTTCACTCCCGACCGGGAATTGAACTCGGGCCCGCTGCGTGACAAGGCAGTACGCTACCTCGAGACCACAGCGGTGTAGTTCATCACAACTAAAACAATAATATTTGAAAAGGAATGTCAATTAGTTTCGCTAATATTCTCTAATAATTTCTATGATACCCATTAATGTAGCCGACTTGAAGATAATACAATGAAAATCTTTCAATGGATAATTTCTTCACAACCTGGCAACATGCAGACTTTTCTAATATACAGTAACATTAAAGTATCATTTCAACGTTTCTTTCTTAAAGAATAGGAAGTATCCTTTCAGATCTGGCAAAGCTTGAATAAACAATGAGCAGATAGCATCTCACACAAAACAAGAGTTTGTTCTGCGCAAGCTCGTAAAGCAAGCAAATTCTTCCTCATTCCAGCCCCAGTAAGCTTAGGTACTACTTTACCAAATTGCTCCGATGTCTTCTTTACGGGCTCTTTCTTTTTTTTTTTAATTTCCATTAATCTAAATTGTAGCAGTTGCAATGCAGTCAAAGACTGTTTCTAGTAATAAATAAAGTCCCACCTACACTACTGTTTTGTTTTCAAGCTTCAATTTGTTAAAATAACTGGACGTTAATGACACAATAATTCTCCAAACTTATATATTTACTGTTACAAATAACATACCGCACCATTGGTATGCACTAGTTTTACAATATGTGTTATTTATTTTAAATAAATATATTATTATTGTTATTATTATGAGTAAGACTTCATTACTTTTACTTATTGACACTATCTCAACCGGTAGTTCATGGCCGCGGTGGACATAAGCTCTCCAAAATCCCTATTCTGAATTAATATTTTTCAATCATTCCTTTATAATTTACCTCCCGGAAATAATGGATAATGATATTTTCCCATCTCAATATTGACCTGCTTAATGGGCCCTTTCTCTCTGGTTTTCCTACAAGAGATCCCGTACATCTTTTATATTCTCCCCATTCGTACCATCATAGTCTATGAGAATTAACTGTTATGGCAATTAGGATTTTTCGTGGAACATTTTTTTTCAGTGGGTATTGCACTAGTTGTCTTACACAAATTGAACCCACCACCCGCGGGACTAGAGATAAGGAGCATAATCCCTATATCATCGAACCCGATCCCTTCTTTATGGACTTGATAATGCCCTCAAAATTAAAGAAAAGTAAAGTATATGTTACTAATGTAGGAAGACTGATAAATCTAGAATCTGCCAGTATAATCTAAATTTTACGAATATAGTGCGGTAAAACCCTCGAAATATCTATTAGAAGTAGTAATTGTTCAACTTTCCCAAGAGATGTTAGTAAATTTCTGAGGATCTACTGATACAAGCTGATAAAAGATAGATCGATTAATCCACAACCTATACTTTCATAATGTAACATAATGTAGCTAACGCAAGAAACTAAACTAAACTAAGATAACAGTCATACATTTTTTTTAGAGGAACTAAACCCAATGGGTACAACTTAGGACACGACACACTCTCACACACACACACCCAGTCCCAATGTTGAGATTTAAAAATCCCTTACCCCGCCGGGAATTGAACCCGGGTCGCCGGAGTGGAAGGTAGGGACTCTATCGACTACGCCACAGCGACGACATAACAGTCATATTAATGATGCGATAGTCTAACAAGGGAACTGTCAACTATTGCATGGTGAAACCTACCTTGAAATTTCTCCTAGAGAAGCGCTGTGATGTACCAAGACCGTGTCCAAAAAAATTATCTGCCTTTCTTTAATTGGAAGGCACAAAAATCGAAGCTACAATCCAACAATGGCAACCCACTGTGCGGAGCAAGTGGACATCCCAATATCGTAGAGCGGAGAGAAGTATGGCGGGGTGCAGCGCGGAGAATTAAATGCACTGCACAGGAAATCACTACCGTAATAAGTAAAAAAGCGATTGATATTATGTTCGCTTCACTCACCCTCCTCTCCCCACTCCATGAGCGAGCGAACGGCTTGCAGGTAGTGAGAATTATACAATCTGTGCGGGTTGCAACCTCGCTGCCTGCTACCTTTAGGTGCAGAGTGGATCGTCTTTTGTTTCCGTTGCTTCTACTAGCGTAGATTTTATTACATCCAAGGTTATTAATCACAAAGCTTTTTGCCCCCGGGCCCATAGGAGGCAAAGATTGATTCATCTTTCTTTCCTAAGCACTTAAGCATAAATCAATAATAGTTCTCAAAACACCAGAGTTTTCACTATAATTATTATCAGGAAAGCTAGACAGAAAGAATAAAGGGAGCTAGAATGATCTCCTAAATAAGTGAGTTTCCGTACAGGAATATCAAACAGCAACATGCACATAAATCACTTGAACATTAAATTGGATAAGTACAAAAATGATATTTAATGTAAACAAGAAGTCTGAAGTAAAAACATAACAAAGATAAACATTTGATCATTCAACAAAAGTAAATAAATAATAATGCTTTTACATGACAAAAAACCATATCATACCTCACACCACATTCATACTAGAGTCCAAGCCAGGGTGGCTTTCCCCGGTCTTCAGGACCAACTTAAACTCCGACGCTCGCGGCTCCAGACGACCTTGTCCACTTAAAGTTCCGATCCAAACCACATTGTGAATCAATGAATGAATGAATGAATGATAACGTTCTCGCTGTGCATAACGTATTTGAGCGTTCCGAGGTAGAAGGGGAGATGCGCCGTACAAACAGCGCACCAGGAGAGGTAAAAAGGGAGAGTGGGGGTAGATGCATAGAGAAAGGATATTGGCATAGTTCACGAATCTTACTGTCCAGGGAGGATTACGACACTACCGTAGTGAACCGAAAACCACACTTTCGGTTCAAATCTACCGTGTATGCAGTTATATTACTAGTGTTTAGTTTAAATGAGAGATTTGGCGCTGGATTTTAGTGTCTTGCAGTAAAAAACACGTATACATTTTTGAACACGGCTTTGGTACATCACAACGCTTCTTTAGAAGAAATTTGAAGATACGTTTCGACAGGCAATGGTTTACAATTCCTTGTAAGTATTAATTGGTATTACTTTAGATTACTTTAGCTTCATAGGTCAGCTTCCGTTACGTTATATTACAAAATTATAGGCTAGAAGCACTAAAGTGAAGGATTTTTATGGCGCGACAGGATTACAGGACCCAATGGCTTAACATTCAGCTGCTGGCCTCACATCCACATGGGCTATTTACAGAGATTAATTATCATATAGGCAGTATAAGGGTGACATTAAGGTCAGCAGATGGGATCCCCAACCGTTAGAGCCGATTTTCTCATAGACGAGCCACTACAATATTAGATACGCAAATTTCACATCATACTGAAAGGACACCTGTCCCATAAGTTTCGAAATTCCATGATATAATTTCTTTCCCATGGGGACTCGTTCCAACACATGTCCCGTACCTCTGTATCTAGGTAAGGTGCCTTAAACCATTCTGTTATTGCACTTCATTAAGGACCTACCGAATGAAAAATAGGTATGTAAGTGAAGGAACGGACAATCTTAGTAAAGATTATTTCATTAAATTGAATTTATAGGGCAATTATTTTACCAGATAATATCGGTAAATATTCATATTTACCTATATCTCTTGGTAAAAATAATAAATAAGTATACATTTAATGAAATATTTAGAGATTTTACCGCACTATAAGAATAAATGTGACATAATACCCTGGATTCTAAGATTTACTTGTTTTCGTACATTTACAGTAACATACAAACGTATACGATTCTTAATAGGAGTTCATCTCCACGTGGCGCAACAACACTAGAATCACATGGCCTATCAACCGGCTGCTGACCTCACATCAACATTTGTTATTTACAGAGCTGAATGATCATGTAGTGGCGACATGCGATCAATATGTCAGCTCCTCCAGCCGTTAAAGCTGGTTTCCTCAACCTGGAGCCGCAACTTATTGCAACTACAAATTCCTCAAGATTTTGGTTCGGCACCGGTCCCATAACTAACTAACTCACTGGTACTATCGAACCCGTGGATTAATGGCCGCGCGGACACAAGCTCTCCACACATCCCTATCCAGAGCTAATACTTTCCAATCATCCCCTGTATAATCTACTTCCCTCAAATCATGGTTAATGTTACTCTCTCACCTCATTCTTGATCTACTAATTGGGCGTTTTCCCTCTAGTTTTCTTACAAGAAGCTTCCATAACCTCTTTCATTCTCCATTCATGCCACATGTCCTGCCCATCACAGTCTATGAGACTTAACTTTTTTTACATCTGGTTTCCTATACATATCATGTAAGCTCACTGTTATATAGTGTGCTCCATTCATCTGTTTGTTCATCTCTCTTTGCTCCAAACATTTTCCTCAGAACTTCAATCTCAAATACTCGTAATATTTTCTTCTCCCTTAAAGTAAGGGCGTACGTTTCACATCCATATAATAACATTGGAGAATAAGAGTTGTATATATTTTCAGTTTAACGTTTTTGGAGAGTTCCACCGCTATGGTATCGTGGTAGCGTGCTGCCTTGTCACGCAGCGGGCCTGGGTTCGATCTCCGGTCGGGACAGTTTCCTGGGTGAGGTTTTATCGGGTTTTTTTCTCACCTGTAAGACAAATGTCAGGAAACTTTAAGGCCCAAACGGTCCCCGAACATCATATGGCCATCGCAATCATCATCATTCATATTCATCTTAGATTAAGCTTAGGATTAGGGACTCCCCAGGCGCACTATTGTCATCATCATCATCATCATCACCCATATCATCGGGGCAACGTAATCCCGCTTTCCAGGCGCCCCTACCTCAGAAATGGGTTACAATTATGCCAATGCCAGGAGAGAACACCAGAAATGTCCAAAAAAGACAAACCTAGGACATTAAAAAAATACGTTTTTGGAGAGAAGTTGGGATGACAAGAGTCCCTGTAATGCAAAATAGTATGTATTTCCAGAATTTAGCCTATGTTTAATTTCCATACGGCAGAAATATCTTGAGAAAATATCTTCCCCTATGGAGACTCGAACCAGCGTAAGTGCCGCAGCTCTGATCCAGGTGCTGATGTCTTGAACCGCTCCGCTAGGGTGCGGAACACTATTCAGAGTAGGCAATAACAAAATGAAAAGACCAGTAAGAAATATGCTGTAGAATGTAATTCCAAGGTTTCTAGAGAAGTGGCAAGGAACTGGTCATGTTTAAATGTCAGAGAGAAGTGTGTGTCCACACGAGGCGGTCATCTTCTCCTTCCAAACAAATGCCAACTTAAATTACTTTATAACATTTACAGCTCTTTGTTTTATACCTTTCTGACATTTTAAAATACTCTCGGTTTATTGTAAAAATACACATTACATGGCACTGCCCCCAGGATTAACACGTTTATACTAATAATAAAGTCATTTGATATTTTACTTACAGAATGCGAATATCCTGTTATTCCGGCTGCACCTAATATCAACAGGAACTTACAGTACTTGTATATCATACTTTCCAGCAGCTCACCAACCGTGGCAAACAACAGTGACAATATAAGTTATTGGCATTTTATTCAGAATGTAGGCTATAACTTATGTTGACAGTATTAGTCCGCATGGGCCCATTTGGCAGTTCGTGCTAATTCTTGTTTCAGGAATAAAAACAAAATATATAATTTATACACTGTACACACATCCAAATTAATTTATAAAAAGGTAAAACATGTTCTCTCTTTCTCACACAAACACACACACACACACACACATATATATATTATATATATAGCTTTATTTTACCTGGCAGAGTTAAGTCCTTAAGGCCTTGTCTACCACTCAACCAGATTAAAAAAAATACAAAAAAAAAAGTCTTACATCTAAATTACAATATACATAACGATTACATGTTATGAATGCAATACAATTAATATTTATAATGTATTTTGATTTACTCTAAATTTAACGAATTAAATATATAATATGTACAAGATATATAAAAAACGAGGAAAAAATTAATGACATAGTATAAAATTAAATAAATAGAGAAAAATTAATTATTAGACAACAGGTAACTGTATAAGCGTGACTTAAAGGTGCCAAGTATGCGGCAACCCCTGATATCTTGAGGAAGGAGATTCCAGGAGCGGGCAGAGGCTACTGTGAAGGAAGTGCTATGATGAGGAATTGTTAGCAGACTGCTATATTGTGACCTAGTGTCAATATTGTGGTAAGAAGATAACTTCTCAAATCTGGACGCCAGGTAAGTAGGAATGTAGGAATTCAGAAGCTTGAAAAGTAGTGAAAGAGAGTGCAATTTACGTCTGTCAGTAAGACAGAGCCAAGAGAGGTTATTAAAGTGTTCGGAAATATGGTCATAACGGCGGATATTGAAAATGAATCGAACGCAAGCATTATGAGCACGCTGCAGTCTCTGCGACAAGTCATAGTTTAGATCATTATATATAATGTCACAATAATCGAAGTGTGGTAACACAAGATTCTGCACAAGGATTTGTTTTAACGAAACTGGGAGAAATTTCTTTAAACGTCTAAGATAATGTACGATGGAGAAAGTCTTTTTACATATGTGTTTCACTTGTGTTTGCCAGGTTAAATTTGCGTCTAGATGTAGTCCAAGAACTATTACTGAAGAAGAATAAGGGATAATTATATTATTTATAGTAATGTTTGGAAGTGTAAATATGTCAATGGTTGTAAGCAGTCTTTGTTGTTGACATGAAAAGAAAAATAAATGCCTAAGTCGGGATTTGAACCCGAAATCTCTAACTCTATACGTTAGTGCTCTAACCAACTGAGCCACTCAGGAATCCTAAAACAAACATTTATTTTTCTTATAGGCATATGTATATGGTTCGATTCCCGATCGAGAGAAGCTCCTGGGTGAGGTATTTTTCAAGGTTTTCCCTCACCTGTAAGACAAATGTCAGGAAGCATAGGGTCCAACCGTCCCCGAAAAATCACCCGGCCATCATTATCATCCTTATCATTATGATCGTCCACCTCTGTGGTCTCGAGGTACGCAGTGGGCCCGGGTTCGATCCCCGGTCGGGGCAGTTTTTCTGGGTGAGGTTTTTATCGGGGGTTTTCCTCACCTGTAAGACAAATATCAGGAAAACTTTAAGGCCCAAACGGTCCCCGAAATCATATGACCATCATCATCATCATCCTTATTATTATCATCATCATCATCCTTCACCGGTGTGGAAAGCAACGGGAAGCTACCACACCTACAATTCGCTTGTAAAGCTGCAAAGCATAGCATGAAAATGCTATGATTGCAGCAGTAAAAGACCTGCCCTAGGGCAGAATTACAATGGATGGATGGATCATTATCATTAACATCCTTCGCCGGTGTGGAAAGGAACGGGAAGCTACCACACCTATGATTCCCTAGTAAAGCTGCAAAACACACCATTTCCTTACTATAATTGCAGTGAAAGACTTACTCTCGGGCAGAACACTATGGAATGTAAATAAATAAATAAATACATACATATATATATATATATATATATCTGTGTGTGTGTGTGTGTGTAACTCACCGTATGTATGTATATACATACAGTGAGTTTCACCCGACTTGCGGCCACTAGCGTGGACACTGCGTGGACAGCGAGAGTTGATGATTCGATGCTTACAGTCACTTATCTCGCTATCGGCCGCCGATCGAGTGAAACTCACTGTAGGCCCCACATGACATGAAAAGAAAAATAAACGCCTGAATCGAGATTTGAACCGGAGACCTCTAATTTTATACGTTACCGCCCTATCAATTGTGCTACTCAAGGATTCTAGCACAAACATATATTGTTCTCTGTTATATTTGGGTAGCTACAATAAGTAGCAACTCCAAGTTGAGAAAAACAGCTATAACGGCTGGGAACCCGACATGCTGACCACATGTCACCCCTATACTGACAGGATGATAGTCTACCTATGTGATTAACACATGTAGATGTGAGGCCAGCATCCGGCTGGTAAGCCAAGGGCCTGCTATGCCTGTCGTGCTATGGAAGAGTATACATTATTCTGTATTCATGAGATGCAGTGGGACATCGACGCAAGGCCATCTCGTAGCTTCTATAACAAAAAAGTATTTTAAAGAGAGTTATACTTTATAGGTCCACCGCTGTGGTCTCGAGGTAGCGTGCTGCCTTGTCACGCAGCGGCCCCGTGTTCGATCCCCGGTCGGGATAAGCTTCCTGGGTGAGGTTTTTTGGAGTTTTTCCTCGCCTGTAAAACAAATGTCAAGAAGCTGAGGGGCCAACGGTCCCCGAAAATAATCCGGCCATCATCATCATCCTTATCATTACCATCACCATCCTTCACCGGTGTGGAAAGCAACGGGAAGCTACCACACCTATAATTCCCTAGTAAAGCTGCAAAGCATAGCATGAAAATGCTATGATTGTAATGGACGACCTGCACTCAGGCAGATTTACTATGGATGGATGGATACTTTATAGCAGTAACTTTTGATCACGCACACAATCTCTTTATCACACAGTGACATAGAGGACCTCCATGGAGTGGTCAGCTCAATGCCAGAGCCACCTAAGAAACAACACGAACATTTAAGAGAAGATGCATATCCAAGGAGCAAATCCTTCGGGAGGGACTTAAAGCCGTGGGTCCCGAGTCTGAAGATTTTTAGTCTAGTAAAAGATCCTTAAACTTGAATAAAATGGCTTCTAAGCGAAATTTACCGTCCACAACGTCCTAGTAATACTTAGTTGCCTGTTATATGTCTCATTGAGTGGCATATATGTGCAAATAAGGTAACTAAAAATTAACTGAGTCTAGTGACTCCTAACAAAGGAGAGGCTATGGCTCAACAATGGGCTACGCATCATCATCATCATCATTAACAACAAGGATTAAGCCCAATGGCCTGTTCCGATCTCATTACAGGTCGAATTGGTCCTTCCATCTCTTCAATGGTCTTCCCAACAATCTTCTCCCTTTTGGTTTATAATTATACATTCTTCTTGGTATGCGCTGTTCATTCATTCGTAATACGTGCTGAAGGTAAGCATTTTTATAGTATTTTATTATTTCACAAAGATTAAATATATTAAGTTCTGTTCTTATGTCTTCGTTTTTCTTTTTTATCGGTCCTTTGGTATCCTGCTATTGCTCTCAACATCTTCATTTCAGCAGCCTCTATTTGTTTACTATCTGCCTTTGTTAATGTCCAGGTTTCACATCCATAGATAAGAGATGGAACTGACAATACTTTGTAAAATTTTAAAATAGTTTAAAATAGTTTCTTTCCTAGTTTTATTCAATAAAGTAGATGGGCTACGCCATTAATAAAATAAACCATTCACATACATTTTTACTAAACAAGGCGAATATGATATGAATGTTTATGATGGCCATATGTGTTTGGTACTATTTTGGCCTTAAAATTTCCTGGAATTTATGACATTAATTTTAAAGATGAGAAAAAAACCCGAAAAAAGTCACCCTAGTCAGCAGCTCTTAATGCAATCAATTAGGATTTCAATTTAGATATATTTTAATTCAAATTCTACCCCTTCAAAAACTTTATGAATGCAGTTCAAGGTCATGGATTCGCTATAAATTTTATAAATTAATACACAATAACAAGGGAATATTTATAAATTATTACAATTATAAAGATTTTTGAATCTTATATTACACAGTCGTCCTCAACTATAATAATTTCAGTTATAATCTTGGTTATATTACTAAAATTCAAATCTTTTCGAAGTCATGTTTCATCTTCAGGAACTTTCTTGATACTTGATGAAACATGACTTCGAAAAACTTTGAATTTTAATAATTTAACGAAGATTTTATAAACGAAATTATTATAGTTGAGAACGACTGTGTAATACAGTGAAACCTGTCTTAGAGAAACCTTTATAAGAAGGAAATATGTAGAGACGGAAGAAATTTCCAGAACGGTTAGATTTATATGCAAAATCGGCCTGTATAAGCCGAAAACCTTCATAACGCTGAAACGAAATGGTTTTTAAAGTACCAATAATTAATTTTTACCTCAGTAAGACGGAAAATGATTTTTAAGCACGTTATAATTACCGTATTAATGACCATACGTGAAAATTCTGCATATGATGCTACTGCATTATATCGTTTTATCTACTTGTGTTGTCATTGTATTGGAGCTATCACCTTGACGTGGTGGGGGGGCTTAGTACCCGATGAACCAGACGACTCTACTGGGGAAGATTGACTTAGGTTAATCTTGCTGGTGGGTAAGAGGCGAGGGGAACTAAGTATAGCTCACAACGAAGGAATGGCGTCTGTATCCATATTGGGCGGCCACATCTTCGTCAAGTCAAGTCTTCAACGGTCAACAGGGCGACAAGGAATAGCACAGCTAAACTTGTAGGGCTTGAAGAGCGGAAGAAGCAGCCCTCTCTTGGGGGGTGGATACCCAGAGGAGCATGTTTGGAGGCTCAGAGGAAGCAGCCCTTCCACCATCCTTGTCCTGCGAAGCGCTCGTAACGCTTCCAGGAGACATTTATCTTACTGAGAAGCTTCATGGAAATCAGCCGGATTGTCATAAAAGGAACCGACCCAAGCAAGATAAAAGGATACGATTTGGAATAAAGGACATTTTGAAATTAGGAAATTGGAACGTAAGGGGAATAAATACAAAAGAAGAAGAATTAGAAAGAGAATTAAAGAAAAAAGAAATAAATATAGCAACAATAACAGAAACAAAAAAGAAACTAAAAGGAACAAAGGACTTACAACACTATACTATGTTGTATAGCGGAGTAGAACAGACAACAAGAGCGCAGTGTGGAGTAGCAATTTTAATAGATGAAAAATGGAAGAACAAATTGAATAGCTATGAGTTTATAAATGAAAGGATCCTGATAGCCAGATTTAAAATTGAAAGAGGATATATGATGATAATTGCTGTGTATGCCCCAGAGGAAGGCAAGAAAGAAGAAACAAAAAAATTTTATAAAACATTACAAACATTAGTTGATAAATATACAAAAGATCATCATTTAATAATAAGTGGAGACTTAAATGCCAGAGTAGGCAATGTCCCTATACCTAATGTAATAGGAAATAATGGAGAAATAACAATAAATGATAATGGACAGGATTTGAGACAGTTTTCAGCCTATAATCAATTAAAAATAATGAATACCTATTTCCGAAAAAAGGACATACATAAATATACAAGAAGTGGATATAACTCAAGATCAATAATTGACTATTTAATCGTAAACAACAAGCTAGGAGCCTTGGTAAAAGATGTGAGAGTACATAGAGGCAGCGATATATACTCTGATCACTATCTCGTGATAAGCAAAATAAACATAATAGCTAAATGGCGGAAAAATAACATAAAGAACAAAAGAAACCAAGAAGAAGTATATAAAATATATTTATTACAAGATCAAAGTATTAGACAACATTATGAAAGCAGAATGAATAAATATATATCAGAGATAGCGACGTCAGAAGATATAAATATTGAATGGGAAAATATATCAAATGTAATACATAAAACAGCAAATGAGATATTAGGAAAGAAAAATAGAATAAGGAATAGGAAGGGCTTGAGAACTTGGAATGCGAATATACAAAATGCAGTGAATGAAAAACAAAAAGCATATCATACATACTTACGACTGAAAACAGAAGAATCCTATGAAGAATATAAAATGAAAAGGAGAATTGCTAAAAGCATTATAAGAAAATCCCATCAGGAGTCATGGGATAAATTTATAAGCTCAGTAGAACATGATATGTATGGAAGACAAGAAATAGGTTATAAATTAGTGAAACATCTAAATCAGACTGAGAAAGATTCTGCCAGATTGAATATAATCCCAGAACAAGAATGGATCCAGCATTATGAAAAACTTTGGAAAAAGGAGGAAATTGAAGGAAAAGAGAACAATGAGGAAGAAATAAAAGTGGAAAATATTGATGTAATAGACATAAATGAATTAGAAATGGCTTTGAAAACCACTAAGAATAGGAAAGCAACAGGATTAGATAATATAAATATGGAATTAATCAAATATAGTGGAATATTGTGTAAACTACGAATACTTCATCTAATTAATATATGTTGGCAGACCTATGGGATTCCAACCACTTGGAAAACAGCAATTGTCAAGAATATATTCAAAAGAGGAGACCGGAGAAATTGCGAGAATTACAGAGGGATTAGCTTAATGAATACTGGCTACAAAATATATACGAAAATAATAAATAATAGATTGAGAAACATAACAGAAGTAATAATAAGTGAAAATCAAAGTGGATTCAGAAAGGGAAGGTCATGTATAGACAATGTCTTTACACTGAAACAACTCATAGAAAAGAGAAGAGAACATAACTTAGAAACTCACATAGGATTTATAGATTTGGATAAGGCCTTCGATCGAGTAAACAGACAAAAATTATGGGAAATATTACGAATGAAAGGATACCCGCTGTGCCTTGTTGAAACAATAAAGACATTATATGAAGACACAAATATAATTATAGATACCGGATTCAAAAGAACAGATGCAATCAAAACAAATACTGGATTACGACAAGGATGTAGTTTATCACCCACTTTGTTTAATATATATATAGACGATATTTTTAATAAATGGAAAGTTTTAGTAAATCCAGGAATAAGAATGGATAATAAAATGTGCATAAATAATCTTTTATTTGCTGACGATGTAATCATAATACAGAAAAATGAAGACGACTTACAGAAATCAATGCATGCATTAAATGAAATATGTAAATTATACGATCTAAAAATTTCTGTAAGGAAAACGAAGACCATGGCTTTTAGAGGAAGAGATCCAGTGAGAACCAAAATTATTTTAGAAAATCAAAGTATAGAACAGGTGTCTAGTTTCAAATATTTGGGCTGTGATGTTGGCTACAATGTGGAAAGAGATATTGACTCCAAAATAAATAAATTTCAGACGGTGTGTGGAACAATACAGAGAACATTCAAAAATAAAATTAGAAAAGAAACCAAGATAAAAATGTATAATGTTATGGCGGTTCCCACAATATTGTATGGATGTGAAACTTGGGCTCCAGTGAAAAGACAGAAGGATAGAATACAGACGGCAGAGATGCGGTTCCTAAGACAAGTAAAAGGATGTACAAGACTTGATAGAATAAGAAATGAGGATATAAGAGAAGAATTGAAAGTACAGCCTTTATTGGATAAAGTCACGAATTACAGACAGAAATGGATTGATCACATGGATGGAATGAACAAGGAGAGATATCCATTGTTAGCCAGAAATTATCAAGCAAGAGGAAGGCGTGATGTTGGAAGACCTAGAAGACGTTGGGCTGATGCAATATGAAGTCGGAACGGGCAATTGCCTAATCCTTGGAGTGATGATGATGATGATGATGATTGCGGGGATACCTTGCTTATGTGTGACAGCGGGGAATTCTTCGCTTTTCCTTGCCTGCTTACGTAACCTGCGAGGGAGTTGAAAACTCTTCAGTTCTCCTGCAGTTGAGTTCCTTCTCGTTTTTGTGTAATAGAGTTGTTTTGTATTGTCGTGCAAACTGTGCTGTGTTACATACACTATTTTGTCTGTACTTCAGTTCAATATGTTATGTCTTTAAAGCGTGCATGTAAACCCCTTACACTGCGTGAGAAAATTCAAGCTTGTAATTTGGGAACCCTTTATAAGAAGAAAAACTGCCAAGACGGAAATATATTTAAGGAACCGTCATGTTCCTTCATAGACAGGTTTTACTGTACGTATAAGGTGTAAAAATCTTTATAATTGAAATAATTTTAACCTTCATAAGAAAGATTCATGATGTGTTCCGTTGAGGTATTATTCAAAATTAATATAAAACTTATGGAATATTCACCTGAAGGTCCGTCTCCTCAACTTAATTAATTATTTAACTGTAGCGCTTTCGGGACTTGTCCCATCATCGGCAGGATTCAAAACTGGTGTTTCACTGAAGATCTGGTAGAGGGGGTTACATGTATTGGGTTCGTTTTCGTTGATCATGATGATGGGACAAGTCCCGAAAGCGCTACAGTTAAATAATTAGTTAAGTTGAGGAGACGGACCTTTCAGGTGAATATTCCATAATTTTTATATTCATAATTTTAACGGTAATCAAAAATGAATATTAAAAGTATAGATTTATAAATTGTCGAAATTGTCCCGACCGGGGATCAAAACGACTCGACTGTGTCTGGGGACAACGGTGTTATCATTAGGCCACAGCGATGGATTGTTAATCACTATAATATCATAAAACTCTTGTACTTGAAAGAATCTCTATTAAAATTTCAAAGTTATAAAGTGAAAACTTTACAACCTTGTCTAACAGTTAATGCAACTAGCAAAATAGAAAATGTTAACATTACACATTGTTGAGGAATGCCGAGAGGTCATTCCACGTCCTTCAATGCAGTTCACTTGCATTCGCTCTATATGCGTATAAGGTTGAATACCCTCCACTGTATTCCTTATATGGACATCCCAAGTGAAGGCAAATGTCTTAATTTCATCTAAAAACATCAGATTTACAAATTAACATTAATTAACACAACATCCTGCAGTGCAAACTGAAACATTAAACATTCTTCTCACAAATAAAGATGTTAAACAAGTGAAAGTCAGTGCTTATCAAAATAATAGAGCAATTTAAACCATGCGTAATAGTAAATTACGATGCGAGGTTGGGAAGTGGTTTTTACAGAATCGAGGAAAAAAAGTTTAAAAAACGAGCGATAGCAAGATTTATAATTTCCTAAATTCTGTAAAACACTTCACAAACGTGCGTTGTTCATTATTTTTTGCGCGATGGTATTTTCAAAATAACAAATAGTAAAATAACATATTTATTGAAAATATTTGCGTTCATTATAAACAATTGTATGTGAACAATATAATCTCAAAATATCCATAGAAAAAACTAAGGTAATGGCATTCCAAGGGAAAAATCAAATCAGATCCAAAATAGTAATAGGAAACAAAATCATAGAACAGGTGAACCATCTCAATTATCTAGGATGTGACATTTCATTTAATTATGGTAATGATATAAATAATAAAATAGCAAAATTCCAGGGAATATGTGGTACGATAAAACGATCACTAAATAACAAAACAACAAGAGAGACCCAATTGAAATTTTATAAAATGTTGGCAGTACCGGTACTGCTCTATGGATCAGAAGCCTGGATACATAAAAAATAAGATCTAAGTAGGATAACGGCGGCAGAAATGAAATTTTTGAGATCTGTTAAAGTGTGCACTAAGGAACATAGAATCAAGAACACAGAAATAAGACAGGAACTTAAAATATTTGCAATAACTGATAAAATAGATACATATAGATAAAAATGGAAGCAACACATAGACAGAATGAAGATAGATATCCAAAACAAATAACAAAATACAAACCTAAAGGCACCCGAGTTGTGGGCAGACCTAGAAAGAGATGGGCTGAAGTCGGAACGGGTCAACAGACCTAATCCATGAATGCAGATGATGATGATGATATATTATAAACAATTGACTAACGTTAACAGTGTGGGCAATATTTATTAGTTGAAATAACAGGAGCCCTTAAGTACAATTATTGATAACATGGTCGCAAGTACATCATTATTGTTTTATATTGTTTTAAATAAAGTTCAGTTCACTTAAAATTAAGTGATTTGTTTCGTATAATGTATATTAACACTCCTTTTGGATATTTTCTGTATATACATTGTACGTAGTATACATAGAGGACAGTGATTTTACTTCCCGCACGTGGGTGTAAATGTAATATTACAGTAAAGTTATTTAGGTTGGCAACCCGAAATGTAGGAAGTTGAACTTTCAATAATGATCACCATTGCTGGTAAGTACGGCAAAACGCACTATCGTGCAAAACAGTATATTACGATGCGAGGTTGGGAAGTGGTTTTTACAGAATCGAGGAAAATGTTTAAAAACCGAACGATAGCGAGGTTTTTAATTTCCGAGATTCTGTAAAACACACAAAAGTGCGTTGTATATTTTTTTTTGTGCGATGGTGTTTTCAAAATAATAAATAGTAAAATAATATATTTGTTGGAAATATTTGCATTCATTATAAACAACTGATTAACGTTAACAGTGTGGGCAATGTTTATTAGTTAAAACAACAGGAGGCCTTGGGACCAATTATTGATAAAATGGTCGCAAGTACGTATTGGTTGTTTTATATTCTTTCAAAAAAAGTTCAGTTCATTTAAAATGCAGTGATTTGTTTCGTATAATGTATATTAACACTACCTTTTGGATATTTTTTGTATATACGTTGCACGTAGTATACATAGAGGGCAGTGGTTTTACTTCCCGCACGTGGGTGTAAATGTAATATTACAGTATAGTTATTTAGGTTGGCAACCCCGAAATGTAGGAAGTTGAACTTTCAATCATGGTCGCCATTGCTGTAAGTACGACAAAACGCACTATCCCACAAAAATGAGAGTTTTTTCATTTGTGGAATACGTTGCCAAAAGTTATTAAATCTTTTTTCTTCTTCTCCATCGTAGTTTAATATCTTTCACCTTATGGGTACTTTTATATCCCTCGCTCCATAAGGGCCTTGCATGGCACGACCTGTCGGGAAAGGAATTCAAACTTTGGATAACACTCATACTTTTTGACCACATAAAGACATAGAGGGCCTTATTGAATGAGTGATCACGCTCAATCCAGGGCCACCCACGAGACAGAACAACATTAAGACGAAACACACCATTCACACACACACACACAGACAGATACATACACATTCTTATTAAATATAACGGTTATGATAATTTAGATTTTTATGGCCAGATGATGTTAGGGGACCATTTGGGTTTTAAAGTTTTCTGACATTTGTGTTTCAGGTGAGGAAAAAAAAAAAGACAATCCAGGAAACTTGTTCCGAATGGGGATCGAGTTGCTCCGAGAACATAACAGTGGACGAGTTGCCAAAAAAAAAAACTAAATTGAAAACTGAGTTAGATCTATAGGTGCCAACACTTTCATGGCCATTCAAGCTAATATATTTTATTCACGTAGACTTTCACGGCCGGAGTTGCTATGATGATCTTGAAGAAGATTTTCGGGCTGTAGGCCGTGGTCGTGAGGCTTGTAGTTCCCCGACGTTTCGCCAGAGACTGCGTCTGGCATCCTCAAGGGTTGTCTTGAGACGCAGTCTCTGGCGAAACGTCGGGGAACTACAAGCCTCACGACCACGGCCTACAGCCCGAAAATCTTCTTCAAGATCATCATAATATATTTTACTTGAGACAAGAGGATGCCAGACGCAGTCTCTGGCGAAACGTCGGGGAACTACAAGCCTCACGACCACGGACTACAGCCCGAAAATCTTCTTCAAGATCATCATAATATATTTTACTTTTTATGCTTATTTTTCCACAAAAAAAATGAACCATACAGGTTTCATGAAAATTTATTCCATTTGGAGTAATTTAATTGAGCCTACTTTGAAGATCGTGAAGAAGCCTAAGTCAATATATGAGCCTATTTTACTCATTAGTACTTATTTTAAGTTTTTGAGCCTAAAAATTCATTTTTTTAAATTTACTGTGCCTAAAAATGTCAATTTTACCATTAATATCTATTTTGTGCTTCTTCAACCCAAAATTGTCTTTTTAATTAAATTTACTTAGGGAAATTACCGGTAATTGGAATTTATCAGAGTACCGAAACAATGTAATAACATGACAAATTATTTTAATTTGTGGTCAATAAGTATATTTAGGCCCCTAATATAGATAATAAACTTCATTAATTTTATTAATTACTAAATTCTTACATCCAGTAAGAGACTTAACTATTCATATTTTATCTGATTTCCTATAAAAACCACATACCTCACAGTTATGTTTTTTTTTTTTTTTTCACCTGACTATTCGTCTCTCCAATCCAAAAAGATAGACGAACAGACTGGTGAATTGAGGAAACTTCATAACTAAGGAGCGAATTCCTATGATATGTCATATTTTTACCAAAGCCTATATCCAAGTAAGTAAAAACATGTAGGCTATATATGCTTTATTATTAAGATTAAGTGGTTTTTATTGGGTCTTCTTCTTCTTCTTCTTCTTCCTTCCAAGTATTAGGCCAAGGCCTGTTACGATCCTATAGAAAATTTTCCCTCCAGCTTCTTCCGGAAAATTCTCGTATAAGACTTGAAAGCATAATAAATAATAGGGAATAGTCCCTTCGATTGGTTGCTGGCCAAAGGAAGGCAAGACCAGTGATGGGGCTGCCATCTTATAGCCTCTGGTCAGGCTTTTCTGGAGAAGAAAAGAAAATAAAGGAAAAAAGAAATGGAAGAAAGGAAAGACTCCCTAGCCCTCGGATGCCCTAATAGCGTCGGGGTCGAAAAAACAAGAGTTAACCAAGAGAGGTTAGATAGTAAAGTTAAAAGAGTGCAAAACACAAGTAAGTGGAAGAAATGTTTTGCTCGGCTTGGGCACCTTGTGGTCGCCATCCACATATCCCCTAGATGAGGACCCCTGAGGGGTTATTGGGTCTTAAAAGTTATATTTTTCACTTTTTCAGATCTTTGGTCATACTTCTGCTTATTTCTATGATAAAGTCATATTTTGGTAATATTTTGGGTTTTTTAATAGCCTAGTCATCAGGCGATTGGAAATAACCAACATTGTACTGTATCTGTATAAAAATCGATAGTTTCACAGTACACTTGTTTAGAAGGTTTCTGTTAACAGGTAGCAAACGTTCGCACTGGACAATAGAAGAAGATTTTCTTTTTCTTATGATACAATTGAGAATGTATATGAATGAATAATTAACTTAGTATGGGTTAAAAAATTCATTCAATTATAAAGTAATATTTTTGTCTTTTAGGTCACATTTTAACCATTTTAGGTCATAAATGCATGCATATTTTCCATTTTTTTAGGTCATAGAAATCCGCCCCTTCTTCATAACAATGGGCTACATGAACTTTATGGGAAACCTATATGTACAAACTTAAATATTTTCAAGCATATTCACAGACTGATAAATAACCATAATCACATACCGGTTTTAATTTAAAATGTTATTAACTATGCAACATGAAACATTTTATAAACTTGTATTTACGTCAGCAAAAAAGATTAACATCCCAATTTCATTATTAACCAAGAGACACACATTTTCTTACCCATAATGAAATTGGCCATTTTATTCAGTTTGCTAACTTCGATAATATTATTTTCCCAATTATAGAAAATGTGGTCTTAATTAGTTTAGCTTCTGATAACTCATATTTAGTCCTTCTTCCATTTAAAATAATAGAACTGATATTTTTCCAATATATAGTAGAACGCATTTCTTGGAGAGCTGTAAGTTATTTTTCTAATAGTAGGCCTACTGTTTTCTTATGATCAATGATAATCCATTCATCCATAATTCTGTCCGAGGGCAGGTCTTTCACTGCAATCATAGCATTTTCATGCTATGCTTTGCAGCTTTACTAGGGAATTATAGGTATGGTAGCTTCTCGTTACTTTCCACACCGGCGAAGGATGATCATAACGATAAGGATGATGATGATGACCGGATCATTTTCGGGGACCGTTGGGCTTCATGACATTTGTCTTACAGGTGAGGAAATACCCCGAAAAAACCTTACCCAGGAGCCTGTCCCGACCGGGAAACGAACCCGGGCCCGTTGCGTGACAAGGCAGCACGCTACCTCGTGACCACAGCGGTGGACATATCAATGATAATAATGAATTACAATTATATAATATCTTCAACAGCTCGTGTCCAACAAAGGATCGGGTCGAGGAATGAGATGAGATGAAGCTCCTATATTTATAGAGGTCTGTGAACTACAAGGGTGCCGGTCGACCATATCTGACGCACCGTCACAGAGTCGGATGAATGAAATTAAACGAAATGATGAGATGAGTCATGGAGAAATCCATCCATAGTATCCATAGTAATTCTGCCTGAAGGAGGTCTTTCACTGTAATCATAGTATTTTCATGCTATGCTTTGCAGCTTTACTAGGGAATTGTAGGTGTGGTAGCTTCCCGTTGCTTTCCACGCCGTTGAAGGATGATGATGATAATGGTAAGGATGATGATTATGATGGCCATATGATTTCGGGGACCGTTTGGGCCTTAAAAGTTTCCTCATATTTGTCTTACAGGTGAGGAAAAACCCTGATAAAAACCTCACCTAGAAAAACTGCCCCGACCGGGGATCGAACCCGGGCCCGCTGCATGACAAGGCAGCACGCTACCTCGAGACCACAGCGGTGGACGTACGGACAAATGGTGGAATGAAATTTGTGGCAGAAGAAAACGGGAGAATCCTCGAGAAAAACCTGCCCAAGCTCCTTTTCGTCCACCACGAAACCCACATGGAGTGATCGAGACTCGATCTGGGGGTGAGAGGCGAGCGCATGGAGCCGCCTATAATCAATTATTCAATCAGTCTTGGTTTTAGTTAGTTGTCGAGCCACGGAATCGTTTACGTATTTAAGCTTATATTAACTTTATTGAGCGTAATGATAAAATTTGGTTATGAAAGCGGATGCAGTGTTTGGTACAAAGAGATCTAGAAGTGAAGCTGAACAGGATTTTTAAGTTGGTATTATTGTTAAGTATCGGGCTGACAACTCAGTCATGGATGACCTCTGCCCCACATTCACAGATACATACGGAGGGAACCGGTTGCGATTGTTGGGACCACGACAGACCGCCGGAAGTGTGAAACCACATTCCCACCGTCTCATACTCCCACATCTGTCATCAAACTCAACACATTCACTAACTTTCAATATGGACGATACATGATACCTCCATCTTCAGCCTTTCACATGATAAGCCTGTTATAGTGGCCTGTTACGCTCACCAAACTTCTCTTGTGATGAAGGATTTTTTTTTCCCACAAAGGATTTCTGAATCGGTTTTGGTTTGAATCGGGAATAATTTAGGTAATTGCGGTAGATCCGGATTCTCTTCTCAAGGGTCGGACGTTGGTACACAGGAGATGCTTCATAAAATAATTGTTTGTTGAAGGAATGAGTCTTGAGTTCCAAGAAGATCAAGTTAATTAGGTGGTAATATTCTTCAACATATATTTTAAAATCAATTCTTTTTATTCACAACGTTAATTATTTTAATTGCAAGTACAAAAATTCACTTTCCTCAATTTTATAAACAAATATATTATAAGTTTTATTTGAAGAGCTGTTCTTGCTTGCATTCAGAATAAAACGTTTATTTTCTGTTTTATCCGATGGGGTTAAGACCGTAAGGTCTTCTCTTGCATTTCACCAGGGTTAAATTATGATACATCCATAGTATCCATCCATAGTAATTCTGTCCGAGGGCAGGTCTTTCACTGCAATCATAGCATTTTCATGCTATGCTTTGCAGCTTTACTAGGGAATTATAGGTGTGGTAGCTTCCCGTTGCTTTCCACACCGTTGAAGCATGGTGATGATAATGATAATGGTAAGGATGATAATGATGATGGCCATATGATTTTCGGGGACCGTTTGGGCCTTAAAGTTTTCCTGACATTTGTCTTACAGGTGAGGAAAAACCCCGATAAAAACCTCACCCAGGAAGCTTATCCCGACCGGGATCGAACCCGGGCCCGCTGCGTGACAAGGCAACACGCTACCTCGAGACCACAGCGGTGGACAATTATGATACAGAATGAATACATTTAACAAGTTAAAATATGAAGTTTATTATTACGTCACATGGCATTATTCTTAATTTAATGGGTAATAATTCTATTAAATATAAGGTTAAATCCGATTGGTCACTTCAGATAGATAATTGTTTTTAAATCTAATCACAATTTAGTTTACTTTAATTTATGAGAGTTTAAAAATATATATATTATTTAATGTTTAATATAAATATTTAGATTACTGAGAACAAAGAGCAATTTTTAAAATTATTATTTAAAAAAATCTTTATTTAGTAAAATATTATTATTATTATTATTATTATTATTATTATTATTATTATTATTATTATTATTATTATTATTATTATTATTATTATTATTAAGATATTTTTATTTGGTAATAACTAACAATAAAATATTTGTATTTTTATTTAATCTTATATTTAAGTATAAAAATTGCAAAATTATTTATCAACTTTAACTTTATTACCGTATTTTTATGATATTAAAATCCTGCTTTACTTGTTGTGCCTTCCAACATCTAATTTATGTTCCATACTGAAGAATCTGGTACGTATTCTTGGCCATTCTATTGTATTAACACGACCGACCCTACTTCCTCTGAATTCTTGCATTACGGTACAGGTGAAATCCATGGTACCTAATGTATCATTCGCAGTAAAGTAAAAGTCCTATATTTTATTATTAAAGCTATAAAATATTTTTTCAAAACCACCTGGAGATGGCAGAAGCTGTAATATAGAAAAAGATTCAGCTTTCTGTGTTTCGTATTCAATTTAAATTAATGTTTTATTTCGGTATTAAAGTCACTTTAAAAGACATAATCAGCGAAGAAGAATAATATAAAAATGTATGTGAACTTTTCCATTAAATTTGAAAATAACAAATATAGGCAATTATTAGATATTACAAAAACTTAAATATCCATAGTTTAGATTTTATGCCTAAAACTGGCTAAAATTTCAGACAATAGAGGTAACAGGCGTAACAAGCAAAGAAAAATGACGTAACCATTCTGCGTGACATTTGGTTTTTAATTGGAAAGGAACGAAATTTATTTCAACAAACAATATTTGAAAATATCTATGCTATATTTCTTATAGCCTACCACAATGTTATTTGGATATGATTTGTGATGTTTTGGACGCCTGGACATTAAAGGCTAAACATAATTTTAAATGCTACATTTCCAATATATGTACTTTTTTATATTTTTAACGGGCTGCTGCATTATGTGTATTGCATATTAGTCTATACAGAAAGAGACTGCTTAGATGAAAAAAAAAGTAACAAATGAGTTCACTGTAAAATTAAATTAATTTAAAAACAGATAAATGTGCACATTAGAATAGCTAGTTATGTTTGTGGGCACGATATTCTGCTGAAACACGTTCGCCGTTGTCTGTTTGTCTATACATGAAAATCTCCACGTGGGAAAGGGTGCTCCCTTGCGGAAGCAAAGTTGGTTAAGTTTATTTCTCTATAGATGTAAACGAGTGACAAGCGACTAGCTCATTGTCTCAATGAGACACCTAGTAGGCAACTAAGGTATTTCTTGGATGGGAAAAATCGAATAAATTTTGCTCAGATGCTCTGATTTTCGCTTGAGATTCGGAAACCACGGCTTAAACACTCTTCCGGAGAACTTTCACTTGCAAGTTTTTAAACCTAAAAATCTCCATTGATTTCGGCCGGGTTTTAAACTGAGACCCATGGGACTAGATGTAAATAACTAACCCTAGACCACCGAGTAAAATGTTCACCGTTTGGGAATCATGAAACATCCAGGTTGTACATAATGCAATGTTGCAAAAATGGACCGGAATACTTAAGTAACAAAGTATAAAGATATGTAACTGGATAAATATGGGAATAGTGAGAATATTTACGATTGGTAATGTCGCATCTGAGATGACGTAATCTATTCACTACAAAAGTAATCCATGTTCAGGATTTTTACACTCTTAAAAATCCATAGACCGGTAAGACCTGGCAACCAGAGCCAAGCACGATAACCACTAACCTTAATAATTTCTCCATATGTGGAAGGTCATAACCACATGTGTTAATCATGGATGTAGGTTTAGCATCCATTCAGTGTAGGGATGACATATGGTCAGCATGTCGGATACCCCAGGCGTTGTGTGGTTCTGTCATCCGGGAGTCACTAGTTATTAAATATACCCAAGTTCCTCACGATTCTGGTCGGGAAAAGGTCCCATACTGGCCGGAATTACATGGAAAAATGTCCTCCCCCATAGGAATTGGAACCAATGCAAGTCCCGTAGCTCTGCAGCAAGCATGATGCTTTAAACTGCTCGGCTATGGCGCGAGACAAACACTAGTCTACTTTGTTCTAGGCATACTAGCGACTGAAAAAATAAAAATCAATTGGCCATAAATCGTACACGAATGAGGGAGTTATAACAAAACAATTAGTTTCTGATTCACAAATAAAAACTTGGGTATTTTTAGGTTGTTAGTGTGGTGTTCATATATCATCTATTTACGTTATGGTGAATCTCCCCCACACGAAGTGGTGGTGCGTTGAATACCGAACCCTGGCTATAAATATTACACCTAGAAAACGCTGATATATTACGAGGGTCATTTAAACCAGGATATTTATTAGCCTCTGTTAGCAGGACATGTGCTCCACATTTTCCTACTCGAGTTAAAATTTCCTTTTCTCCCTCAAGAATTCTTTTCCCTACATTCTTCAATAGTTCTAAATATCCAAGTTTAAATGTGTGACTTCCAGAATTTATCAACCTTTTCTACAAGTTTCAACACGTTTTAATTTAGAGAAAAATAATTAAATTTATTGCTTAGAGTTGAAATTTATTGTCATTCTCTCGGCAGCCAATAAATATTATACTTTTACGACTTTAAAGAGGAAAACAAATCTTTTAAATCATGCTTAAAGTTCAGAAAATAAAATTCAAACTGGAATCTATGCTTAAGGAATTCAAGAAACGTAATGGGGAAGTACCACTTTGACATCAAAAACTGATTTAAAACTTTTTATGAAATTTATTATGTTGATTACTTATTTTTATTCTTCTTCTTCTTCTTCTTCTTCTTCTTCTTCTTCCTTCCAAGTATTAGGCCAAGGCCTGTTACGATCCTATAGAAAATTTTCCCTCCAGCGTTTCATAGGACGGCCCAGTGATCTTATTGTATTCTTATTGCAGCCAAATGGTCATTAAGATTAATATAAGATTTTACTGTTTGTGCTTTGCATATTTGTTTAATGATTTTGTCCTCTTTGTGCATAATTCGATATGATAGCGTTTACATTTTTTGTTGCACAATGTACACTCGCACGATTGGTTTGGTTCGTGGTATGTTGTGGTTTTGCAGGTAAGATGGTGAAACCCATGGACTGCCAGTCTTGTTATTACGTGTCGCAATTCGAAGTTTTCTCTTGTCCATTCTCGGTCTATCATTGCTCCTGTGCCGTAGAATTCTGTTGGAGTTTCTTCTATTTTTTACCAAGTGTCGTTAGGAGTTGGTCCGAAGCTTTTATTATGTTTATTATGTTTAACGATGTCTATCTTTGTATGAACATTGGAAATGAGTTATTTGTGAAAATGTTGTACGATTTGCCATGCATTTGTTTAACTTATTATTTTTGTGTGCGTTAGAGAGACCATTATTCAAAATTCAGTTCATACTTATAGCACTGGTCAACATGATTTTTGTCTCATGAGTACCAATAGTTGTACTTAATGCAGTTTTTCATCGTGATTTCAAATATGTATTCGGAATTTCTCCATCACCCACAGTTTTTTTATTTCAATTTCAATTAATGGATTTAAATAATTATTTTTTTAATACACGTTTTTTCGTCCATTTGTCCATTGTAAAATAATACCAAATGAGCTAACTCAGGAGATTTCAGCTATGGAAAAGAGATATCAAGGCAAATGAAATCCTAATACGCTGGCCGATTATTGTTGGACCATCAAGAGGGACGATCCACAGGCAAAATATAGCAGAAAATCGTCATTTCTTACTTTCTAGGTGAGTCCGAATGTTCGAATGTTGTGTAGTTACGAATGTAGAAAATATTAAAGTGTTTGAAATTATAAATTCTTGTCTCTCAGAACCCTTACGCGATGGAGAAAAACCGATGCCATATTTGTATTCAGGAGAAAAAATACTATCAGAATCACATATTTTTCTTTCTGAGACAAAAAAACAAGTTTTTTTTGTTGCTCAATGTAATTTACTTCTTATATGTGAGTTTATTATTAAATCAAATTTTAAAATTAATTCATATTCTGTTAAATGTTGGAATTCCATTCATGGGTAGACACGAGTGGGGCCCAAAATGTCTAAATTTTTAAAAATGTACAGACATTCAAATTAAGTTCTGAATGTTTAAATGTATATGTTAAGTGGAGTTTTTTGAAAACAAATAAAAACTGAAACAAACAAAAATAATAATAAATAAAATACATTAAAGATCCTAAATTTGTTCCCATTAATATTGCTTTTACCTTACTGCAACAACTGAAAGCATTGCACTTTATAGAGTAGATGTCAGGAAGAACTAAGAAATGAAATGAATTTGTAAATGAGTTAAAGATTTTTTTTTATCTCGCCTCATATAGTTCCAGTTGGAGTTTGACTGAAGATGAAGGCAAAATGGTCTTTGATACCGATATAATGAAAACAGGAACATTATGAGGTGAGATATAACAACATTTTCTCAAACTCATTTGTAAATTAAAAATACCTCATATGTGTTACTTTACACTGTAATTTTAATTACATGAAAGGAAGTTGAAATCAATGGAAATTGATTTTTGGAGACGTAGTTGCAATGTACCCAGAATTTTAAAAAATTATAAATTAAACTATATAAGGTCGAATATAAATTACGGCTGAAAATATTACGGACACCATAGAAGGAAAGCATTTAAAATGGCACGAGCATTTAAGAAGAAGGCGGCTGAGAAATTACCATCTAAAACATGGGATTGTCAACCATTCGACCGGGAAAATAGTAGAGGACCACGAATTTCGTGAGAATACCATGTACGGTAGCTAATGGAAGATATAATGTATGGTTAAAAACTATAAAATAGTTACCTTGTAGGTCCGTCTCCTCAACTTAAGTTATTTTAAAACTCTGTAGGCCTTTCGGGACTAGTCCCATCATCAGCATAATGCATTTCTCACAACCAAGTCAGTGCTTCAACAAGGGTCAACAAGAACGGACCTAATGCATTCTGCTGATGATGGCACAACCAAGTCAGTGCTTCAACAAGGGTCAACAAGAACGGACCTAATGCATTCTGCTGATGATGGGACTTCTCACAACCAAGTCAGTGCTTCAACAAGGGTCAACAAGAACGGACCTAATGCATTCTGCTGATGATGGGACTATTCTCACAACCAAGTCAGTGCTTCAACAAGGGTCAACAAGAACGGACCTAATGCATTCTGCTGATGATGGGACTATTCTCACAACCAAGTCAGTGCTTCAACAAGGGTCAACAAAAACGAACCTAATGCATTATCCTGATGATGGGACTATTCTCACAACCAAGTCAGTGCTTCAACAAGGGTCAACAAGAACGAACCTAATGCATTCTGCTGATGATGGGACTATTTTCACAACCAAGTCAGTGCTTCAACAAGGGTCAACAAGAACGGACCTAATGCATTCTGCTGATGATGGGACTATTCTCACAACCAAGTCAGTGCTTCAACAAGGGTCAACAAGAACGGACCTAATGCATTCTGCTGATGATGGGACTATTCTCACAACCAAGTCAGTGCTTCAACAAGGGTCAACAAGAACGGACCTAATGCATTCTGCTGATGATGGGACTATTCTCACAACCAAGTCAGTGCTTCAACAAGGGTCAACAAGAACGGACCTAATGCATTCTGCTGATGATGGGACTAGTCCCGAAAGGCCTACAGATTTTTAAAATAACTTAAGTTGAGGAGACGGACCTACAAGGTAACTATTTTATAGTTTTTAACCGTACATTATATTACTGTGAACTAATACCTCAACGGAAACTTACCATGAATTTTACTAGTATCGATAATGGAAGATAGACAAATGACGGATGATGATTCTGCTAACAACATACGATGGGCACGTGCACGCTGTATGTTGTACACCTCCCCTATCACTTCTACTGCCTTAATACAGTATTGTACTTATTACACTTTCTTAGCATCCGTGTGTAGTGCAGAGTGCTAAGAATAGGTCACATTGCAGCCCGTGCATATCGTAAGTAAATGACGACTAAAATAAGTACGCAGTGTTCGGAGAACAT
This sequence comes from Diploptera punctata, assembly GCA_030220185.1. NCBI lineage: Eukaryota > Metazoa > Arthropoda > Insecta > Blattodea > Blaberidae > Diploptera > Diploptera punctata. The sequence goes on from JASPKZ010008357.1 coordinate 159,963, forward strand.
ATATATAGTAAAATATGTCTTAGCCGGAACCTTTATAAGAAGAAAACCTTTACAGACGGAAAAAAATCTCAGAACGGTACGATTTTATATGCAAAATCGTCCTGTATAAGCCGGACACCTTCATAACGCAGAAACGGAATGGGTTTAAAGTACCAATAGTTAATTTTTATCTCAGTAAGACGGAAAATTATTCTTAAGGACGTTCTAATTACAGTATTAATGACTAAACGTGAAAATTCTGCATATGACACTTTCTGCATTATATCGTTTTACCTTCTTGTGTTGCCATTGTATTGCGGGGATATCCTTGCTTATGTGTGACAGCGGGGAATCCCTGCCTTTCTTTGCTGCTTACGTTACCTGCGAGGGAGTTGGGAAACTCTTCAGTCTTCCTGTAGTTGAGTTCCTTCTCGCTTTCGTGTAAAAAAATGTTTTGTATTGCCGTACAAACTGAGCTGTGTTACATACACTATTTTGTCTGTATTTCAGTCAATACCTTATATCTTTAAAGCGTGCATGTAAAACCCTTACACTGCGTGAGAAAATTCAAGCTTGTAATATGGGAACCCTTTAGAAGAAGGAAAACTGCCAAGACGGAAATATATTTAAGGAACCGTCATGTTCCTTCACATACAGATTTTACTGTATATATAGGGTACTCGCTTATGTTAGAGGCTGAGTCGACCCCAGAGTCATTGTGTCGTCAAAAGGTTTAGATCAGTTTAAAAATCTTGAACCTATCGGGTTTCGAACCCTCAATCTCTTTCAGCTAGCAGCTTAACCAACTACACTTACATTTCTCTAAATAAATATTAGTTTTATCATAATCATCATCATCATCAACAACAATCACGGATTAAGCCCATGTGGCTTGTTCCGGTCTCATAGATTCTCATTCAAAAGTTGGATCCATCTCTTCTTCGGTCTACCAACATTGTATATTATTTTAAAAAAATATATTAGTTTTATTTAATGTAAAATGACTATGAGCATCATACATTTTCATAGAAATCTAAATATCATTATTGACATAAAGTAAGGAGTAAAATACATACATGGAAGGTAGGTAAGGTAACTCTTCTTTACCTGAGGAATGACATTTTGTGAGTGCTGGAATGACCTGCTTTGGCATGTCACTTTATGCAAATTGCCTGACATTCTGACCCAACTTGTATGAAGTTCGGGTGACGGAGACACTACACTTAATTATGCAAATGAGAGATTGAACGCAGTTCAACACCAGAATACAAATACAGCTAACTGTATCAGGGTTCGATCTCTATCTCTACATTATTCGATAGTATCTCTTGCCACGTTGCCAATTACCATTCTAAACATTTAAATAACTTCAAGTAGTCTAAACAGCTTTATATTTTAAATAAATAGTCACGAAGTACCTACACAGCACTTGAATATAGGGTCTACACCAATAAAATGCACGATAAAATTCCGTTTAAGGTATTAGTCACAATATAAAACAGAAAACAAAATTTCTGATTATACGTCAAGATGGATGCAACATGTTCATCGAATTGTAGATCACAGGATACCCAAACAAATGTTAAGATATCAACCTGCAGGAAGAAGAAGACCAGGACGTCCATTCAAAAGACTTCTGGATGGTGTTTCTTTTGAGGCCGAAACAGGTCAACAAATTACCTAAATTGGTGAATGTACTATGATGATGATGATGATGATGATGATAAAATTCTAAAATTAGTACCTATAAGATGCCGTCGTCCTCAACTTGATTAAAACTTTTTAAACTTGTTACAGGTCTTTCGAACTTCTTTCCATCATCAGCAGAATATGTTATGTAAATTTTTAAAATCAAACATTAAGGTGAGAGAGCACCTTACAAATAATACTCGTAATTAATATAATGTTATATTGTAAATGTAAGGGTGACCTGTACATGGATTTATATATATATATATATATATATATATATAGAGGGACGATAGTGATGGCTTTGCCAGCTTTACTATATGAATGTGAAAACTGGATTTTAGGGAAGAAAGGTGAGAGAAAAATTGAAGCTGCTGAAGTGAGGTTTCTGAGGTTTATAACCGGCGATAAATTATTTGATAAAAAGGGAAGTGAAGACATTAGATCAGAACTAAAAATACACAACAATAGACATAATACTAAGAAGACATCAAGTCAATTGGAGAGAGCACGTACAACACAAGCCAGAAACATCATTTACCAGAACAATATACAACTACGATCCTCGCGGAAGAAGAAACCCAGGAAGGCCTACAAAAAGATGATGCGTCTAGTATTGATTGGAGCTGGAACGGACCTTATGGCCCATACCTTAATGCAGATGATTCTGATGATGATTACCATATTCGTTTCTAGATTGCACAATTGCCCCTATAGCTATTTCTGCAATTTAACATTCAAATTTAACCACACTAATATAAACTTACGTGTTTACAAATAAATTTCACAACTGCCCTCTCGCGAATTCTGTTACATCCGGCCGGATCGATGGATATTTAAAAAGGTAAAAGTGGTTTCCGTCAGAAGGGAAGTAAACCCGTGCGTTCCGCTACCATAGATGAAGTAGGTAAAGTAACCTGAAGCCTGAAAAAGACGCCTCTGAAGAAAAAAAAAAGGACTATTCATACCCAATTATGAATTGTGAGGCCAATAATCTCAGAAGTTAAAAAGAGCGTCGTTAAATTAAATACTAACTACGGAAGCAATAGAGAAATGAAAGGGAGAGAAATACTCTAATACAAATAAATTTACTTATAGCCTATATGTTGATATGAATTACGCGAAGAGTAAAGAGATGAATGGGAGAATGCAGCCGAACAATAATTGTAAGATCATGTTCAGAAAATAAATTAGTTATTTTAGGGTAGCATATGATATTTCTTATTCATACGAACGTGTCCCAGTGTTTGAGCCTTTGGCATGGATTCCCTGATGAAGACCCCGCCCAGAGAAAACCGAATGAGGAACTATTTTACCTCCGGAAATTTTTATCCCAGTGGAACCCATGCCCGCGCTTCTTGACGGTTGTATTTGTACAGTTAAAGATAGTCACTTATTCGACCAAGGTACTTTTTTTTTAGTCTGACTTATCGCCTATGGGTACTACGTAACTCTTCCAATAGCAATGCTACGGCTGTCATAGCTCTCGCGATCCGGGTTCGATCCCGGTCGGGACAAGTTACCTGGGTGAGGATTTTTCGGATTTTTTCCTCACCTGTAAGACATATGTCAGAACACTTTAAGGTTCAAACAGCCCGCGAATATCATCTGGTCATCATTATCATATTATCTCATTAGATTAAGTTTATTATTGATTTCGTACATCTCAATGATGGATAAATCATATTTGAAGAGAAAAATTATACGCTCAGACCGGGACTTGAACCCGGGACCCTTGGTTCTCTAGACCAAGTGCTCTACCAACTGAGCTACCTGAGCAAGTATCGATCTAAACGCAAATCTTTCTCTATATACATTGTAATTCCCATCCACCAAATGCTGTGAAGCCATGCTTCTATCTTGCAAATGGCGGCTCCTTTATTAAGAAGACATATTTGGGAATTATACATTACAGCCAGTACGGCTTTTTCCAAGTTTTTATTATTGATTTCGTACATCTCAATGATGGATAAATCATATTTGAAGAGAAAAATTATACGCTCAGACCGGGACTTGAACCCGGGACCCTTGGTTCTCTAGACCAAGTGCTCTACCAACTGAGCTACCTGAGCAAGTATCGATCTAAACGCAAATAAAAGCATTTGGTGGATGGGAATTACAATGTATATAGAGAAAGATTTGCGTTTAGATCGATACTTGCTCAGGTAGCTCAGTTGGTAGAGCACTTGGTCTAGAGAACCAAGGGTCCCGGGTTCAAGTCCCGGTCTGAGCGTATAATTTTTCTCTTCAAATAAGATTAAGTTTAGTTTAAGGCCTCTTCTGGCGAATCATTACCATCATCAACATATCTTTTATCATCGGGGCAGCGTAACCCCACCTTCCAGACGCCCCAACCTCAGTTAGTCAGTGGGTTACAAGTACGCAATTGCAAGGAGAGAATACGAAAAATGTCGTAATGACAACTTGATAGCACTGATTTAAAAACATATTTAGCAAGTAATATCACTTATATGTAATGGAACATTTCATTAAATAAATTTAAAGAAAAATTAATATATAACAGGCCTACACATAAGAACGAATACATGAAGCGATGGACGGATACCGATAGATGATGGATAGATAGAAAAATAAATAGATCGATTTTTATCGATTCAAAAAGGGGAAATTACAGTCTTATAGGTCTACAAGATAGTAAAGTAAAGTGATCCCACAACAGGCCCGAAGGCCCTTGGGGTAGTAGGAGGTTAAGGCTCCCACTTTTTCTAGACAATCGGCACTTTATTTCAGCCGGGTTGTCAGCCCTGCGTGACGGCCGCCTTTACCCCCAGAACAAGCGTCTGGTACTCATTTTCGTTAGAGGCTGAGTCGACCCCCCAGGGCCATAGTGTCGCCAGAGGGTTTGGGTCAGTTTAAAAATCCTGACCCTAACGGGACTTGAACCCTCGACCCTCCGGCTTAAATATTGTTAACGATAATATTTGATACTTAATTTTTTTACATTAGTTTGCATTAAGTTTTAAAATTTTACAGAGAATGCAGCTATCTGGGGGTAGCTTTAGGAAGCACAATGGGAAGTACACTCTCCAGAGTTCCATTCCAGATTACTGCAGTACCACGTAGTGTTTATTTCTCTACGTCGTAACAAGTTTTAAAATTAGAATGAAAAACTGTTGACTACTCACCCCCCCTCCCGACCACATTTCGTGTCATCGTGCTAAATAACAAATATGGGAGCCAACATATTTCCCTTTTAGTTAACTCTAATCCCTAAAAATATAGTTTCATGTAACATTATATATGTATGTATATACTTTTTTCCTGTTTTTATCTTGAAATGGAATTCTAAAACAATATTAAATATAGGCCTAATCATTGAAAATAATGAGATAAAGATAAATGTTCTTGCTGTCATTTTTTGACACATGGCGTCTATGATCTTTGGATGTACAGTAGGCCCTATATCAGTAGATTTTAAAGATTTGCTGATTGTAATTTGGTTCTCTTGTGAATTATTAATATTCCATAAAAGGTGAATTCTAGTCTATTAATTTATCAATAGAACTTTGAAAGAACTTTGAATTTATTTAAATAATGACTGAATTAGTTTTACGCAAAATTCAATTTTTTATATTAACAAGAGCATATGAACTCTTACTTTAAAGGAGGAACGGGGAATACGAGTATTTGAGAATAAAGTTCTTAGGAAAGTTTTTGGACCAAAGAAAAATGAACAAACAGTTGAAAGGAGAAGACTACATGACAGTGAACTACATGGTCTTTATAGGAAGCCAATAAGAACAGTTTAGTCTCGTAGACTGCGATGGGCAGAACATGTGGCACGAATGGGGAATAAAAGACGTGCATGGAAGCATCTTGTAGGAAAACCAGAGGGAAAACGCCCAGTTGGTAGACTAAGAATGAGATGGGGGAATATCATTAACTATGATTTGAGGGAAGTAGATTTATACAGGGGTTGATTGGAAAACATAAGCTCAGGATAGGGATGTACGAAGAGCTTAAGTCCGCGCGGTCATGAACCTACGGGTTCGATAGTGCCAGTGAGTTTGTTAGTTATTAAAAAGAGATTGGAGCCATGAAGTAGTTTTATTAAATTATATTTAGATGATGTTTGTATTAATAAAGCAAATTCTTCAAAAAATGTGTGGAATACAAGAATGTTATAACAAATAGGAAAAAATAATTTGTCTTCTTCTTCCATTAATGTTGTATTTACTTGGTTAAATACAGGGAAACGTATTATTTATAATTTATTATGTGATCCCTGAAGGGAAACTGAACATCACATTTGAAACAATAAAGAAAACAGTTAGTAGCCACAACAACTTATACCAGGTCACGAATGTTTCTCACTTAGGTGTAAATCGTGTTGAGTATTTGTTCTGACATGGCTGGGTAATGACCTGTCTTCATAAACTTAAATTCCCTTAAATAACTGCAGGCACTAAAACACAGAATGCTCCTCTCAGCCCACCCGGTACATTGACTGACGCTATATAACAATATTGTTGAGGCACGCCGTATTTAGTTAAGGCAGGGGTTTCAAACAGTGAGCCGCCTCTCTCTGTAAAGGGGCCGAATTTTTTGAGAGATGCGCAAGAACTTTGAGAAAAGGTCCTAAATATTAAAGTACAGGGCCTATACTATATTATAGTGTACAGATGCTATCTGTAAAATATTTATTAGGATGGATAAACCACCATACTTCGGCAGGAATCACAATAAATTTCAAAAGTACAACTAAGAAATGAAGAAGAAATATAGGACATTTACTTTTATAAATAGTAGGACTACTACAGATGACTTGAATGATTTACCCACAACTACCTTCAATGGATTTCCTCTCTTCTTGAAACAGTTTAAATAATATTTTAAAGATAAGACGGTAGGTCAAAATTTAAAAAAAAATCAATTTTTTTCATAATTAAATGGTCTGTTTTTTTTCTGAACATTTCAGTATATGATTTTTTTACTGAACGCCAATTATAAGTGCGTTATTTATTTTTTAAAAACAATTGACAGCTGTCAGCCTGTAATATCATTATACTTCAAACATTTGTTTTCTCGAAAGTGAAAATTTTCGAACATTTGCCCCATTATCTCAGAACTATTAGAGATATTTACACGAAATTTTTACAGGCAGTAAACCTAGTTGTACTAAAGCTATGTAAACACAATCATGATGATCTCTTGTATAGATCCTTACTTATGATTTTTTAAAGGCTATTTTTCAAATAAAAAAGAGACTAGTGGCAAAAAATTATATAGGATATCAGTATTCAAATGCAAGTTTGACTGAGGTTCAGTGATCTTAAGAAACCTCATTTAATATGCTCTAAAAATTTTCATTACAATCCATGGAGTAGTTCCTGAGAAAATGGATCTCAAATTAATATGTTTGAACATTGATGGGATGGGGCCTACCATCTCACCTTAAAAAGTTTTGGCCTGTGTATTTTGATATTTTGCCTTATGTATTGTTGTTAATTTTTAGAGTATTTTTATTTCCTTATCAATTTGTTAACCCGAAAGACATACATGATCGAATACAAAAGGAGGAGAAAGTTACTTATATGTTAATTTGGTTGCTATGGTCGAATAGAATGAACATTAATAACAAACTGATGATATATATGCTGTGGTGGAACCAATATTATCACATGGGTCCGAGCGTTAATTGTCAGGGAATGATAAAAGAGTAATTCAGACAATGGAAATGAAATTCTTAATGAGACCATGCGGGATCTCTAAATTGTAACACGTGCTGATTGCAGTAATTCGAAGACGAACCAAATATGGATCAAGACGCCGGCCGTGAAAGCCTACAATGAATTGGAAGGTTATTTACAAGTGTTGAGAGGATAGAAACTAGGTCTTTATTATGGAATGGTCATGTGAAAACAATGGAAGAGGATGGCCAAAAATAGCTTTGAATTAGAATCCAGGGAAAAGAAGGAGAAGAGGAAGACTTGCAATGAAATGGAGAGAAGGAATTAGAATGTCTATGTTCGACAGAGCAGATAGAGAGGATGAATGGAATGACAGACATGGCGATTTAAATGCGGAATGCGGCAAAGACTATAGGGCTCCTGTTTGATTGATTGATTTGTTAAATATGCTTATGTTTGTAACTTCATTCTTTTATTGTCGTTCATTGTTTCAACTTCATTTTAATAATTAAGTTTCTTTAACACAAGGTTTTTTTTAGTACTGTATATATATATATATATATATATATATATATATATATATATATATATACAGAAAGATGTGTAAACATTAAAAATCTGTATATAAAAAATATAGTCCACCGCTGTGGTCTTCGAGGTAGCGTGCTGCCTTGTCACGATTCCCGGTCGGGACAGGCTCCTGGGTGAGGTTTTTTCGGGATTTTTCCTCATCTGTAAGACAAATGCCCAATGATCCCCGAAAATCATCCGGACATCATTATCGTCATCATCCTTCACCGGTGTGGAAAGCAAAGGGAAACTACCACACCTATAATTCCATAGTAAAGCTGCAAAGAATAGCATGAAAATGCTACTCGGGCAGAATTACTATGGATGGAAATATATATAAGAAAAATGAATGTTTGTACTAGACTTTCTCGGTCGCGTAATCGGTAGAGCACTACTGGGGGTATCAATTCAGAGGTCCGGGTTCAAGTCCCGTCCGAGTATTTATTTCTCTTGTCATGTCTCATGTATATATATATATATATATATATATATATGAAGGGACAGAGAGAGGGAGGGAGTAAGGGAGAGAGAGAGAGAGAGAGAGAGAGAGAGAGAGAGAGAGAGAGAGAGAGAGAGAGAGATAGCTATCATCGGGCCATGGCCTAACAATATTTCAATAAATACATACTGTACATACATAAAGTAGGGACAGATATTCATGCATCTGGTGAGATTTGTTCAGAGTTTTTCCTTGAATGTAAGAACTTTAAGGACCAAATAGTCCCCGAGCACTGTTTGCCATCAAAATCACCATTATATGCACCTCCTTTAGTGAGCGATGTGTCTAATCTTAAATGTTCTTATTGCCTCGTAGGTGGCCTTTGCTTGGGGGGGTTTCATGTTCTTGTCTGGTCAAAGAAGTGTGTGTGTTATCCACAGTTTGAAGTAATCTCCTGACAGATCGATTTTCTAAGGCCTCGGAGAGATTCAACTAAGGAAAATAAAATGTTTAATTGGGAATAAGTAAGGATTGCAATGAGTTTTCTTATATTTTTCACTGTAACAGTTAATGTTATATCAGGTCCAGAATCTTCAGGTGTGTTCATATAAAAAAAAAGTTGCTGTTTGGTTTCTACTGTCGTGTTTGTGATGTGTTTCCTGAAGACGTTCACTCTTTTAATTTTATTGGTACTATGAAATATTGATCGTGATGTAATGGGCCTTAGTGATGGGATTCTCATTTAGCCTTTGTTTTAACAACTAACAAGGAAATTATCATAGCTCTCATATCGAAATCCATACGTATTCAAATTCTATTCATGGAGAGTCTATGATTCAGTTAATGAAAATAATGTTTGAAGAATAAGATCAAATTAAGAAACTGAAGAAATATACATTAAACCAAATATTATAGCAGAAACTAAAATCAAAAGAATTTCCTGGTTGGAACATGTATTCAGAATAGAGAATAACAGAATAATAAAAGAATATTTTCAGTGACGAACCTGAAGTTGGAAGGAAGACAAGTGGACTAAGATTGATATGATTGGACGATGAGGAGATGATTTGGGAAGAATGAATAGGCGATGGAGACTTACGATTTTGGAGAGGAGGAATGGAATGATATAAGAGAAAATAAGGTCATTTATGAATTGTAACATCATGTAGTTATTGTAGTAAGTGGTCGTCTTGTAAGGATCAATGTAACAAACATCAGCTGCAAGGTCCTGAGATCAAGACAGAAAAAATTGTGGCGTGGCAGCTCGGGATTAGAATTTTGACAACCACACACACTGCTTGTACTCATTCTTACCTACAATAAGGGTTTATCCATAGAGAAACTTCGAATAGAGGGAAAACTGAGTACAGTGACATCTAAAAAAATTCGGTCGTTTACGATGAACTACAATGAGCAAACTACAATGGTAGCGCTGTTTCGTAGCAACAGAGTATGTAACTAAATAAAACAAATGCAAGGCACACGGCGTCGTGCACAGCGTGATCACTCGGGATTATGGGAAATTAGCCATTTTGTAAATTTAAATTTTTAACTGCTATCCTTTCGTTCTATGTAGACGGTACTGTAAAAATTATATATTATCGAAAGTTAAAATCATTACTTAGATTTTATTTTACTCTAATTTGTAAGTAAATTCAAGCTTGTTTACGTTTTTAATGTGAATCTATTTTCAAAGATAAACCTACTAGAAGTGATAAAATTCTAAGATTTGTTAGGTTAGGAAGAGTGATGTTAGTGTACAGCCATTTCTAATAAACATTTTAAAAATGTGACTTTATAATGGACTTCAGATGTACGACATGGCTACGGTTTTTTAATAAATATTGTACAAAATATGTATGTGAGAATAAGGGGGTAGGTCAATTGTCATATTTAAAAGAGCTCATAATGCACGTTTTTAAATTTTAATAAACGGAAATAAATTAACATGTTTTATTTATGTCCATTCTTCCCTTCTGTTAAAATTAAAGAAAATCTTTAGGTCTGAGAGGCTGGGTACAAATAATTCCACAATTTAAGATTAATTAGTACGTTATTTATTCCAATAAAACTTCAATTTCATGATTATTCACCAAATGGCGTTATATAATTATAATTCATAATTTTATCACCAGGCGGTGCTGAATTTCATATTAGTACCAGAAAAAAATCGAAAAATTTAGATGTCATTAGTTGTTCTACACTAGCGCCGCTTATGGCATGTACGCGAAATTTGTCCACTTTCTTCTCTGGTACTCTGAGGGTTTACCAACGTGTTACTCCACTAAGTAGTCTGCGCTTGCGGAAAATATGTTAACTAACATGCTGCCTTTCCCTTCCTTATTATGTTGCCCCTTCCAGCCCTCTGTATATATTCTTTGTCTGACAGGTAGAGAGCTGACAAATACTTACTTACTTACTTACTCACTGGCACTATCGAACCCGTAGGTTCATGGCCGCGCGGACATAAGCTCTCCATACATCCCTATCCTGAGCTAATGCTTTCCAATCATTCCCTGTATAATCCACTTCCCTCAAATCATAGTTAATGTTGTTCTCCCACCTCATTCTTGGTCTACCAACTGGGCGTTTTCCTTCTGGCTTTCCTACAAGAATTTTCCATGCACGTCTTTCATTCCCCATACGCGCAACATGTCCTGCCCATCGCAGTCTACGAGACTTAACTGTTCTTATTATATCTGGCTTCCCATAAAGACCATGTAATTCATTGTTATGTAGTCTTCTCCATTCACCTGTCTGTTCATCTCTCTTTGGTCCAAAAATTTTCCTAAGAACTTTATTCTCAAATACTTGTAATCTCCCTTAAAGTAAGAGTCCATGTTTCGCACCCATATAATATAACTGGTAGAATAATAGTTTTATATATTTCCAGCTTAACGTTTTTTGAAAGGAGTTGGGACATCAAAAGTCTCTGCAATGCATAATAGCACGCATTTCCAGAATTGAGCCTATGTTTAATTTCTTTGTGCATCTCATTCCTATTTGTGATTATTGTTCCTAGGTATTTGAATTCAGCCACTTCCTCAAAATTTCCCTCATTTGTCCTTAGCTGTCCATTTCCATTATATACTGAATTTCTACGTGTGGCCATATATTTAGTTTTACTGATATTTACTTCCAGTCCCAAATACTATAGATGTGACAAATACTATAGATTTTAATGGCCTGTCCTTCTACGCGGTCATTGGCAAAATTACTAATTTGACAACCCTTTTACTATTGGGGTTACGTGTAGGAATGGGCTGTCACTTCTCATTACAAGTTGCCACTTGTGATTTATTGTGAAGCTAGTAACGGAGAGACGACAAATACTGTGATTTTAAAAATGATTCGACCGGTTGAGCGTTCCGTGCTTAAATGACTAATATGACAACCATGTTAAGATATTTCACACGTGTTTAGGGATATTCCGCCTACATTTAAAATCGAACCATTTCAGTACGTGATCAGATGTACAGTCTTCTCCTACATCCCTTCCACAAATTCAATAGTTCGGCGACACTAGCGCTAAAACTCTGCCCCCGCCCGTGCGAAGTTAACTTGGTTGTGTAATATGTTTAGATTTCGTTGCTAAAAAAAATTAAACATTAAAACTCTCAGATATTTGTTTTTATTTGTTGGCTCACAGATAACGAGGATGCTGTCATAAAAATTACAAGATAGATTTTTATTTGAAAAAATTAATACGTTCCTTGTAACTAAAATCAAGAAAAAACTTTTATCAGGTTGAGGTTCAAATCCGAGATTTCTTGAATACAAGTCTGAAGACAACTACCTCCGTATAACTGGATATTAGAATATTGTCAACTCAACATGTCCTTCACGCAAGAGCTGCATAAAATAATCGATTTCTTTAGCAAGTTAAATTTAGCTCTGATATTTGTGGTTTACGTAATATATTCTTAATTAAATCGTATGTATTCAGTTTAATTGGGAAGAAAATAAAAAATTATATTTAATTAAATAAAAATAAAACTTAAAGTTTTATGTGAGTTTCATATTTATTAAAATATAAATTAGTAACAGCTGCTTCGGTACTTTGTACCTTCTTTGACATGATTACAAATGAGTGATTTTTTTATTATAGTACATAACAACTGTAACTATGCAACCATTTTTTTTACAATCTCTATTATAAATTTAAAACAGGCGATTCATTCAAATCTAGTTGGGTATTTAGCAGCTTATTACCACTTTTCAATTTATTTATCTGTATTTCATTCATTTGTAATCATGTCAGAAGAAGGTACAAAGTACCGAAACAGCTGTTACTAATTTATATTTTAATAAATATGAAAATCACATAAAACTTTAAGTTTTATTTTTATTTAATTAAATAAATTATGGATTTTCATCAAGTAAACGCCAATTCAATTGATTAATTTAAAAAAAGTAGTTAGACAGTTTGAAATTTTGATTTCTAGGTAAATCTCCGATCCTAATGATCCGATTTTATGGTTTCTGAAATATGTCTTTATTTTATAATAAATTCACAAATACTAAGTTTCGTCTTGAAAAAACAAAAATGGCCTCAGCTTGAGCGATTTATTTACTTCTTGTTTTAGGGTAAACCCCGTCATCAAATGATCCGATCGGGACTTCTTTCCCATCATTTCATTTCAATGTCATGTGCTGATTTTCGTACCGAGAAAAAAAACTACGATCGCTGGAGCGGTTGAAAAAGTTCGCGTACGACTCAATAGTATTGATACGCTGTTGGTATATGCTGATGATGAACTATTATGAGACGATAACATGGATATACTAAAATCCAACACACACATTATATTAGATAACACTAAGAAATATATGGTCACACATAGAAATACAATAGGTATAATGGAAATGGATAGTTAATAACAAATGTGAACAATTTTAAAGAAGAGTCTGAATTCAAACAGACAGAACAATAATTATACAGGGATGCGTTTAAGAAAGAAATTAAACATAGGTTCAACTCTGAAAACGTATACTTTGCAGAGACTCTTGCCAGTCAAACTTTTCTAAAAAAAAAGTTAAACTAAGAAACAGGAAAAACGATTATTCTTTTAGTTATATTGTATATGCAAAACGCGTCTCTTACTTTAAGGAGGAGAGAAAATATCACTAGTATTTAGGAAAAAGTTATTAAGAAAACTTTTGGAGAAAGACGGACAAGCAGGCGTTGAATGGAGCAGACTACAAAACAGTTAGCTACATGACCTTTAATTATGGGAAACCAGGTATAATAAAAACAATTAAGTCTCGTAGACTGCGATGTCAGGATATGTGGCACGAATGGGGATTGAACGAGAGTCATGAAAATCTCTTGTGGGAAAAGCATAGAGAAAGCTCGAGTATCTACATCTATTCCTACTGTAAATATATGATGTGCTCATACAACAAATCCTAGAAGACCAATAGCTAGTATAGCAAAAATTATACCTAAATTACCGAATGCTTCTTTTTTCCCTCTCTCGTGACAAATAATATGGGAAATTATTCCAAAGCCGGGAAGAATTAAAATGTATACTTCTGGGTGACCAAAAAATCAAAACAAATGTTGATATAGAATAGGGTCGCCAAAAGTGAGGTGGAAGAATAGCATTAACCAGAATTCAGAGAGAAGAACTGTGCAGAGAGTGATTGGAAAATATTAGCTCAGGATAGGAATGCATGGAGAGCTTATGTCTTGGTCCTTCTGTGGCTCGATAGAAACAATGAGTTAATTAGTTAACACGTAGGAATGAAGAAGATTAGAAAACAAAAATTCAAACTTATTCTGATTGGTACAACCTTAATAATTACTAGGGCCCGGATGTTTATGACCTTAAAATGTTTAAAAAATGACCTACAATATTCCCTTAAAATTCTCTTAAAATTACCTAAAAGTGTAAAAATGACTTAATGAATATTATATATTTCATAATAATTAACTAATTAATATGCAGAAGTAGATGAATTAGAGATGCAAGAAATGATAGAAGTATTAAATAAATGTAAAAATAATAAAGCATGCGGAATAGACAATATAAACATAGAACTGATAAAAAATGCCCAAAAAGAATTTTCAAGAAAGATTATTAAAATTCTATAACAAATGCTGGAAACAAAATACAATACTAGAAGAATGGAAAACTGGAAATAATCTCAATATTTAAAAAAAGTGATAAAACAAAGCCAGAAAACTATAGAGGCATAAGCTTACTATGTGCAGCATACAAAATATATGCAAAAATGATCAACCAAAGATTAACAACTATAGTAGATGCAATAATATCTGAAGATCAGACAGGATTTAGGAAAGGAAGAAGCTCCACAGACAACTTATTCACTTTAAAAAAAATAATAGAGAAACGAAGAGAATTCAACTTAGAGACGCACATCCTCTTTATAGATTATAAGAAGGCCTTTGATAAAGTGTCTAGACCAACATTATGGAACATATTAAGTGAAAAAGGAATTCCACTACACTTGATAGTAGTAATTAAGAAAACGTATGAGAAAACAAAAGTAAAAATAAATCAAAGGGAACCAATACATATAAGAGGAGGAGTTAGACAAGGTTGCCCACTATCAACCACGCTTTTTAACATTTATTTCGACGACATGATAAGATCATGGAAGCAAATGACGACAGAGGGAATTAACTTAGGAAATATAGTAATAAAAACAGTAGCCTTTGCGGATGACCAGGTTTTAATAGCAAAAACAGAAGACGAAGTACAAAGAGTGCTATATAAACTAAATGAAATATCAAAAAAATACAACATGGAAATATCCTCACAAAAATAAAAAACTATGGCCTTCAAGGGTGCTCATCCAGTTCGGACAAAGATAATATTAGAAAATAAACCAATAGAACAAGTAGTAACATATAACTTCCTAGGTTGCGAAATATCATACACAGCAGAAACAGATATAAATAAACAAAATAAATAAGTTTAATTATATAACAGGTACACTAAAAAGAACTTAGAAAAATAAAGTCAGGAAATACTCTATAATGAAATTATACAAGACAATGGCAGTGCCTATTACTACTTATGGGTCCGAAACATGGACAGCGACAACACAACAATCTGCCAGGATACAATCTGCTGAAATGAGATTCCTCAGACCAATAGCAGGATATTAAAGAACAGACAAAAAACATAACACAGAAATAAGTCAACAACTAAAAATAGAGGAATTAAACTCAACAATAGAGAAATACAGAACAAACTGGAAAGAACACTTGGCAAGGATGACTGAGAATAGAATACCAATACAACTATTCACCACGAGGAAGAAGAAGTTTGGGAAGACCAAGGAAAAGATGGAAAGAGCAGCAATTTGGAGCCGGAACAGGTTAGTAGATAAGCCTAAACCGTGAAGAAGAAGAAGAAGATTAATTAGAAATGGTATAAGAGAAATAATGGTTATAATTGATTGGGTAACTAACCTCAAGTAATTCCTGTTCTTAGTAGTAATATAAAATAATTTTAAAAAATTATCACTAGGTCAATCTCATTTCTATTAAACGAATATGAGAAGTTATTAACTAAACATTGCAATACACCACCATAGTCATCCTTAAGTTATCAAAAGTGAACGATCGGCGGTTGTCAGCTAACACGGTTTTATATGGTTTAATGTATCTTCATAACATTTTATTAAATAGTTTTTACGCAGTGGAAAGCATAATGACATATGGTGCTCAGGGATGGACTTTGGTAGAGGGACAAAAAACTAAGATCTTGGCAGTGGAGATGGATGGAATAAGACGCAGTGCCAGGGTGTCCAGGTTGGAAAGAAGAAGAAATGAAGAAGTGAGGCAGATGATGGATATGGAGGAGACAGTGGTGGAATGGATCGAAAGACGAGCTCTTCAGTGGTATGGCCATGTCAGGAGAATGGAGGATGATAGGTGGCCCAGAACTCTTTTGGAATGGTCACCTTCTGGTAGAAGGAAACGGGGCAGGCCAAGAACAACTTGGAGAGGAGAGATCCATAGATTGATGAACGACCGAGGTCTGGAGGAGGATGAATGGCGTGATCGGCAAGAATGGCGAATGGGAATACAGGGTAACCGGTGAAAAGTGGAGAGGCCCTCAAAAGTAAAAAAAAAAAGTAAGTTTTTACGCAATGTTGATTCGTCTGGAACAGTATGGCCTATGGCGTTCAAAAAAATCACATACTTCAGAATCGTTTAGTTTTTCTAGTAGAATATTTGCACTGACAAACACTTCACACAATTTTTTAAACTGTTTTAACAGTAAATGAGACACTTTTTTTTGTTCACATTTTTAAGAGTCCGCAAATGTTTTTCGCGACCAATATGTTGACTTTGATTTCGCACACCTTGCAAAATAATACCCCCCCCCTTCAGTAGAAAATACTTGTTCACCGAATTCTGTTGCGTACTGTTTTAAACGGACAGAACCAGTCACTTTTTGTTTTGACATTTTGCACTGCACGAAAATCAACACAACTATACAGAAACGCCACTCTCATGAGACAAACGGAAATATTACAAATCGAAAGATTGCCGCATTGAAGGGGAAGTCCCGAATCAATCCACATGGAGGCAGAACGCAGTGGTTTCACGTTATATTGAGGAAACACACTGTGGATTCACACTGACTTGCCTGAGTACAAAAAAGAAGACAGAAAAAAAAAACATAAAAATGAACATTTAACCATAGATTTAAAAACCGACGTATAAAAGTACGAAAAATAAATAAAATTACCTAAAGTAACAAATAAAATTTGTAAAATGACTTTTTCACAAAAAGTGGAAAAAATGAATTTTAATGACCTATAAAAACTTCACATATCTAACATATTTAAGGCACAATGCACTTAATTATCAATCTGCATCGTCTCTGACAACTCATAAAAAAGATGACATTTCATCAAAATCCGAGACCTAATAATTACATTCTTTTGCTATTCGCTAAAATTTAACAACTCTCGACTGAAGTTGAAACTTTGATTTATGATTGTTGAGAAAAGAAAAGAATATTGTATTAATTTTTAACAAAGCAATTTTTCTCCTTGGCGTGGTTTATGTTTCTATGGAAACAGGAGAGAATCTGACATTGCGTGTGTCTATTGTTCCAGAGGCCACGAAACTCTTTCCTGTGTATATAAAAGAAAGCTCCACATCAGATCGATGGAACTGCAATGAATATTTCATTTCCTTTTATCAAAGTATTTCTCGAGGCGGGAAAAAGACATCACAACGACCTAAATTACGATATTGCGAAACACCTTCAGTGATCCTAACCTCTTTTCTCTGTAGTGTAAATAAGTATGTTATAATGCTAACAGTTTTTATTTGTTGTTATTTACAGTCTTTTAACTACTCGTACCATGGTTATTTCGCAACTTTTCTATGTGTTATTGCTATTATGTAATATTAAAAGGCAATTTAAAATGACAAGGAAATTCCAGATTCCTAAGTAAATTACGATAGTTATTTGCATTACAAGGATACATGTAAGATATTTTGAATTTCCGATTCCAGTTACGTTGCATCCGTAAATATTTTAATTCGTCCGTAAAACATAATTATATAACATTCAAACGTATATTACTTTATTTCATATTATATCGAATTTTATCTAATATTTATAAAGATATTTGTTTGTTTGTTTATTCGTACTTTATGCGCAGCCATACTGTTGATCCGATTGTGATGGGGCTTTTTGCAAAATGTTCAGGAGATTCCCGGGATGAACTTAGGCTTTGTAGTGGAAAATGTGAAAAAAGTAGCTCTTTGGACGCCTAAATGGCTTACTCTGCCTAAACCATAACAAATACACAAAAATAATGTACACAGAATTGAATATCTCAAAACGCTCTACAAAACGTCCTCGACAGCATATGTTTATCTCTTACGGATAACTCACAATAACCTTTTGTCTTTCATTGTGGCCAAGAAAATCGAGACAAGTACGTAGATTCATGTACAAGTATAGCAGCACATGGCGGGCATTCCTTTACGGATAATTCACAATAACGAATTTTGTCTGTTAGCTCATTAATGCCAAGGGGGTAGAGATAAGTAGATTCCCGGGCAAAACCGGGTAATCAGCACGGGGAATCTTAAAATAATTACGATATACATTTATAATTATTTTTCACTTCACTTATTCAACTAATCACAAGAAGTACATTAATTTTTGTTTTCAGCTCATTTATTGCCAAGGAGATCGGGATGAGTATATTCCCGGACAACGCCGGGTAAACAGGGGAGGGTTTCTAAAAAAAATTACGATGTACATTTCTCCTTTTACTTATTTAACTAAACATAAAACACATTAATTTTCGTATTTCAGCTCAATTATGTCAAGAAGATCGGGATAAGTAGATTCCCGGGCAACGCCGGGTAATCAGCACGGGGTACCTAAAAAATATAAATTTATAATCATTTTTTCTATTACTTTTTCAAATAAACATAAAGGCACAATAATTTTAACTTATTTAGGCGTAGCAGCGCACGCCGGGTATTAGCTAGTTTCTAATAAATATCAACACATGCTTTACGTTTTCAACAACGATAAAAAATAACCACTAAAATATCTCATGTTTGGTGTTGACTATCTTTATATAGTAAAATGGGTGTAAGTCTGTCTGTCTGTCTGTCTGTCTGTTTGTTTGTCTGTCTGTCCTTTATGGATTCAAAACAGTACTTGACCAATTTGAATGTGGTTTTCATCATTATTTTGATAATTTTTCTGAGACAACGTATGTAATATATTACTGTACGCACTACAGGGCCGGAGGTTTAAAAAAGAGGGAGGACATCAATGCACTAAAAAGTCGCTTTTTGGACGTTTAAATGGCTTACGCTGTCTAAACCATAACAAATACACAAAACTAATATACACACAATTGAAGATCTCAAAAAAGTCTACAAAAAGTCCTCGACAGTACAATGTCTATCTGTTACGTATAACTCACAATAATAATTTTTGTCTTTCAGCTTATTGGTGCCAAGAAGATCGGGATAAGTAGATTCCCGGGGAACGCCGGGTAATCAGCACGGGATATACAAACAATTACAATGTAATTTTATACTTCTCTTTTTCTTCATTCAACCAAACATAAAAACACATTAACTTACTTACGCGAAGCAGCGCACACGATGTATTAGCAAGTTAAAGATAACAATAAATAAATAAATAAGAATAGTTTTATATCCAAAGTATGTGTTGGTAAAAACTAAATTAACTTACCAGTTGTGAATGTGAAGTCAGCCATTTACAATATTACGTATCTGTAAAAAAAAAATATGTGAAATCTGTTAGGCCCACAATCTGAAAGTTAGAGTTTACTACTGTCAATTGATAAAATTATAAATGAAAATGTTATCATAGCTGTTATGAATACTTATTTGCAAGTAATTTATTTTTTGATTAAAGTTTTAGCTAAATTATATTAACTGATTGTTTATATCTATACAATTTCTTTAGTACATTTTTGCGTTAATCTGAAAAATTACTAATTAATTAAAAATAAAACTAAGTTTTATTGTTATTTAATTAATAAATATGGATTTTCATCAAGTAAACACCAACTCAATTGATTATGAAAAATTGCTAATTAAATTAGTCATACATTTTATAAAAATCTTTAAGAAAGGGGATTGGAAGTCATTATCAATAAAACTAAATATATTGTCACACGAAGAAACACATTAATATATGGAATGGGTACTTAACAACAAATGAGGGAAATTTTGACGATGTGGCGGAATTCAAAACCTGCAGTAATAATTACAAAGAGGAATGAGATACAGATATACAATTTAAAACATAGTGGAAACTTAAACTATTATTTTTACAAGGACTCTTGCCGACCCAATTTCTCATAGAAAATGTTAATCTAAATAAGTATAAAATGGTGATTTTATAGTTATATTATATGAATGAGAAACATCATCTCTTACTATAAGAAATGAGAAAACATTACGAGTATTTGAGAATAAAATCTACTACTTAAAAATGAATGTTTGTTGGTATCTTTGTTTGTTTGTACTTCATGCGCGACCATACCGTTAATCCGATTGTGATGCGCCTTTTTGCCAAATGTTCAGGAGATTCCCGGGATGAACATGGCTATAAGAGAGTTGTGATACGCAACTCCTACATCCTTAAAAATCGCCCTTTGTAGTGGAAAACGTGAAAAAGTAGCTCTTTGGACGCATAAATGGCTTACGCTGCTTAAACCATAACAAATGTATTTGTGTATACACAACATTAATGTACACAGAACTGAATATCTCAAAAAGCTCTACAAAAAAGTCGTCGACAGCATATGTTCATCTCTTACGGATAACTCACAATAACCATTTTTGTCTTTCATTGATACCAAGAAGATCGAGACAAGTATGTAGATTCCTGTGCAAGCATAGCAGCACATGCCCGGGTATTCTTTTACGGATAACTCACAGTAACGAATTTTGTCTTTTAGCTCATTTATGCCAAGAAGATCGAGATAAGTAGATTCCCGGGCAACGTCGGGTAATCAGCATGGGGTATCTAAAAAATATAAATTTATAATTATTTTTCCTTTTACTTATTCAACTAAACATAAAATTGCAATAATTTTCATTTACTTAGACGTAGCAGCGTACGCCGGGCATTAGCTAGTGTTTAATAAAATGTTTGTATCAAAGCGTGATATATCTTAGTCCATAGGGAATGAAAGAGGTGCATGCTATTGTTGTAGGAAATTGAGGAAAGTGCCTAGTAGCTAGGGCAAAAAAGAAGTAGGAGAATAATATTAACTTGATTAAAGGTGTTGAATTATATAGAGATTGATTGGAAAACAACAGCCCGAGATGGAGACATGTACACACGGCTATGAATCACCGAGTTCGGCAATACCAGCGAGTTAGGTAGTGTTATTTATATTCTGTCCACCGCTGTGGTCTCGAGGTAGCGTGCTGCCTTGTCACGCAGCGGGCACGGGTTCCATCCCTGGTCGGGGCAGTTTTTCTGGGTGAGGTTTTTATCGGGGTTTTTCCTCACCTGTAAGACAAATGTCAGGAAAATTTTAAGGCCCAAACGGTCCCTGAAATCATGTGGCCATCATAATCATCATCATTCTTATAATTATCATCATCATCCTTCACCGGTGTGGAAATCAACGGGAAGCTACCACACCTACAATTCCGTAGTAAAGTTGCAAGCATAGCATGAAAATGCTATGATTGCAGTGAAGGACCTGCCTTCGGGCAGAATTATTATGGATGGATTTATATGCTATCGCTGTCGGTGGTTTAGATCTAGGAGTTAAGTTACGTGTTTCTGGTCCCAAAAGTCACGTCAAACTTGCCCTTTTATAGGAATTTTTTGGATAGAAAAATCCAAGGGACAATTCCTCCTGGAGATACTTTAAGCTGTGGATCCTGAATCGGAATATTTTTTGGGATCGTGAAAGAACATAATGCCTAAACTAGAGCCTCTGAGCAAAATTTAATCGGAATTTCCTATCCAAGTAATATATTGGTTGCCCGCTACGCATCTCTTTATGGCGATGAGCTAATGCTTCCACACGCTAACATATGTAGGGGAAATAAATCAGCTTGGTTAACTAACTTCAGTGAAAGTCGGGTATAGGCAGACATTCATAAAGTAAAATATTAAAATAAGTACATGGAAGGTGTCATCGTCTTCAACCCGATTAAATTAAAAAAATAACTTTTAAGAACCATAGGCCTTTCGGGAACCGGCTTCCATCTTCAGTAGAAGGATCGAGAACGACGGCACCTACCAGGTAGTTATGTTTATATTTTACTTTGCTACTATTTACGTCAACGGAAATTTATTATAAATTTTACAAGTCCAGACATTCATATTAAATGAAAATTGCATTTGCTCTTATGAATATTACACTACATGATAGTGTAATGGTCCATATTCTGACCATTTTATAAGACCGTAAGTTACTGAAATGAGAAATTTAAATTAATTCCGGTAAATATAACTACATATTGGATTTTAATCATTTAGGATTTATAAATAAGCCTGTAAATATAAAAGTATATAATAAATAATAAATAAACAATTACCATGGTAGTAGCATAATGGTTTTGATCTCTTCAGCTCATTGTGGATGTTGATTCAGAAGCTTGTATTGTCTTGTGAAAGAAGATGAATGTATTTAAGAGGTCACGAAAACATGTAGAGAAACAAGTCGGTGGCCACAGAAATGCCGCTGTCATTTCCATAAGCGCGGGTGCTAGACAGTTGGCAGATTTATCGCTACATTAATTCTTCACCAGTTCTTGATATCCCCAGAGAAGCGTAGCTAATGAGACAAGTCACTGTCCCATACATAGCGCTCTCATATTTTTGGTATACCTCCGCTACGACACTTGTTTCCATACTTATTCTCTTCACACCTGAAGTGAGATAATTTTGAGAATTACAAAATATTATATCCAGCCTTTAGCGAATTGCGAAGAATTTAAACTATTGAGGTTGTTCTCATGATAGATTTTTGAATAAATATATAAATAATTGTTATAATAGTAATCATGACATTATTTATTATAATTCTATCCATTACCTGTATATTTATTCATCGATCTTACCTATTATGCAACGAAAATGAGCATCAGAATGTAGGCATATATATTGCTGGCAGCTAAGATGGATTTTTAGGAAAATTGTGTAAAAAGACATGATTAGATACAACATATAAAATATCCAGAAGAATAAAAATATATAATACTTTGGTATTATCCTCCCTTTTATACGGAAGTGGGATTTTGATATTAAGATAAAGAGACAGGAGCAGAATCAAAGCATCGGAAATTAAATTTCTGAGGACAGCAGGATATACCCTTTTTGATCGAAAAACATGAAGTAATTTTAGAACAATTAGAAGTAGAATCACTATAAGGAAAACTCAACGGATATAAATTAAACTGCCAAGATCATGTAAAAAAATGTATAATTCAAGAATCCCAAAAATTATGATGTAATATAGCCCAAATGACATCGTCGACCAAGAAGACCTCTTAAAAGACTGCTGGATGAGGCCGAAACAGGTCTACACAGGCCTACTTCGTGACGGATGATGATGTTGATGATTAAACAATAATAATAGAAGCTAAGAGAGGAGATAGAGAAGTATTTGGTGGCATACAACCCACGTTTGAAATGATATGGATTCACAATTGGGATTGATACCAATGGCCAAAGAAGATCTAAGAATGAATACCACCGGGGAGAAAGAGATTGGGAAGTCCTAAACACAACTGGAATAATAATAATAATAATAATAATAATAATAATAATAATATATAATAATAATAATAATAATAATGACAGAAGACATATTCCCAGAAGAATATAAGAATGAGTATCACTTGTGGGGAGGGGGGATTGGAATGACAAGATGTGGAGGAGTATGACAATAGGTTAATAGGGTTCAGGAAGATGTTGTGAAACCTGCTAAATAAATACATAAATAAATAAATAAATAAAAATAATAATAGGTATTATTGCAGCCAATGGCCATGTAGAATATTTTTATATACAGATTTTCAATGTTTAGACATATTTTTGTACCTAAAGATTTATCTTCCTTTTCCACTCATCCCTATCCATCCATTCCATGTCTTCCAGTCTTCTTGTTCTCGTTGCAGTTCTTACATCTTGCAATAATAATGTTTTATTTAGTCTGGCAGAGTTAAGGACTTCTCTTCAACTCAACCAGTAAAAGTATGCAACTACATATTTACAGTATCCTCAAAACCATGCAAGGGAATAGACTGGAAGAGAAGGACTGCTAAGACAGAAGGAAATCGAAATTGGGAATAGAGAAACAACACCAATTTATAGAATAATAATGAATTATAATCTATACAACATTGTACCGACCTCAATTCGTTTTTTTCTTTTTTGGAACCAAACTTGGCACCTACCAATCAAGTAACACATGTAAGGTACAGTTGTTTTCAACAAAATCGGACTATTAGGAGTGTGGTTTAATGTGAAGCTAGATTTTAAAATCGCTTTAGTAGCTGCAATTGTCTATTTTTTGTAACAAAGCTAACCACATGCTATTGGAATTAAATGTCAAAATGAATTCTCTAAAAATGAGAAAAAATTGGCAATTGTACGAAGTGACTTATCTGAATGCTTAATTTAAAAATCGCTCTAGCGTACGTAATGATTGTTTTTTTTTCTTACGAAACTTGCATGTAGGACTAATATTCAATTACAAAAGTAAAAACAAGTTTGTTAAACAAAACAATGGGCCAATAAGAGTGGGGTTGACCCCAAAGCTAAAATTTAGTGAAAAAAAATCATGTTTTACAACTAAAGAGAAAAATTCTGAGACATGATTTAAACCCAATATCTCCAACTTTACGCGCTGTCGCACTAACCAATTGTGCTACTCAGGTAATCCAGCAGCTAACACAAATGTTTCTCTATTTGAAATCCCCATGTACCCAATAGTAGTGAATTTGTAACAGGGTTGCTTCTACTATGTAAGAAGATATTAAAATGGTATTCATTCGTTCCACATCAGCTAATTACAAGATGGAGATCTTCGGTTCAAATCCCAGTTCAGACAACCCGTTTCTCTTTAGTAGTATTAACAATTACACGTGAATAGCTGGCTAGAATACATCAATTTCAGAATTACGCTCGTAACATACTTTTACATCACCTTCAGCAAAATCAAAAGGAGTTCGGTTAATTTCAGCTAAACAAAAAGTAATTTCATTGTAGACATAGGCATACTAGTTAACATCTGTTTACTTAAATAATGTAACTTAATAATAATACTAATTATTGTAATTTTTTTGAAATAAACCCAATGGGTACAACTTGGACACTACACACACCCAGTCCCAAGGTTGAGATTTTTTAAAAATCCCTTACCCCGCCAGGAATCGAACCCGGGTCGCCGGAGTGGAAGGTAGGGACTCTACCGACTACGCCACAGCGACGGATTGTAAATTTTATGTAACCTGGTTGAGTGATAAGCAAAATCGTAAGTCCTTAATGTTGAGTGATTCCGGACTACACGGCTGTGGTTCATTACTGGTCATCCTACCAGACGTTTCTCCCTCAACTGCGGAGGGCATATTCAGTGGCGAGTACTATCAGGTGCTGTTTTCTGATCAGATTCTGATCAGAGGCACGACTGTGAATACTGGTGTTCCTACCAGACGTTTCTTCCTTAACTGCGGAGGGCATCTTCAGTGGCGAGTACTTATAGGTATTGTTTCCTGGACGGAGGGTCGACTGTGAATAATGGTGTTCCTACCAGACGTTTCTCCCTCAACTGCGGAGGGCATCTTCAGTGGCGAGTACTTCTAGGTGTTGTTTCCTGGTCGGAGGGTCGACTGTGAATATTGGTGTTCCTACCAGACGTTTCTCCCTCAACTGCGGAGGGCATATTCAATGGCGAGTACTTATAGGTATTGTTTCCTGGTCGGAGGGTCGACTGTGAATACTGGTGTTCCTACCAGACGTTTCTCCCTCAACTGCGGAGGGCATCCTCAGTGGCGAGTACTTCTAGGTGTTGCTTCCCTGTCGGACTCTCGACTGTGAATACTGGTGTTCGTACCAGACGTTTCTCCCTCAACTGCGGAGGGCATCCTCAGTGGAGAGTACTTCTAGGTGTTGTTTCCCTGTCGGACTCTCGACTGTGAATACTGGTGTTCCTACCAGACGTTTCTCCCTCAACTGCGGAGGGCATCTTCAGGGGCGAGTACTTATAGGTATTGTTTCCTGGTCGGAGGGTAGACTGTGAATACTGGTGTTCCTACCAGACGTTTCTCCCTCAATTGCGGAGGGCATCTTCAGTGGCGAGTACTTCTAGGAGTTGTTTCCCTGTCGGACTCTCGACTGTGAATACTGGGGTTCGTACCAGACGTTTCTCCCTCAACTGCGGTGGGCATCCTCAGTGGCGAGCACTTCTAGGTGTTGTTTCCCTGTCGGACTCTCGACTGTGAATACTGGTGTTCGTACCAGACGTTTCTCCCTCAACTGCGGAAAGCATCCTCAGTGGCGAGTACTTCTAGGTGTTGTTTCCTGGTCGGAGACTAGACTGTGAATACTGGTGTTCCTACCAGACGTTTCTCCCTCAACTGCGGAGGGCATCCTCAGTGGCGAGTACTTCTAGGTGTTGTTTCCTGGTCTTGACTGTGAATACTGCCTCCGACTAGGAAACAACACCTAGAAATACTCGCCACTGAAAATGCCCTCTGCAGTCGAGGAAGAAACGTCTGGTGGGAACACCAGTAATGAACCACGGTCACATCTCCCGGAATCACTCAACATTACGATTACTGGCCGTGAAAGCTTGCATTCGACTTAAGTCCTTAAGTCGGGAAGAAATATTATTATTATTGTTATTATTATTATTGTTATTATTATTATTATTATTATTATTATTATTATTATTATTATTATGAAGATTTTAAGTACAGAAATTGATGTTTTATGAAGATCAGCTGGAAATCTAAAATGGATAGAACACGAAATAAAGAAATAAGGGAAATTATGGGTTTACAAGAGGAGCCGGATATCATAGACATTATAGAAAAGATAATATTGCAGTGGTATGGCCATGTCAAAAGAATGCCAGAGCAAAGATTGCCTAAACTTATTATGTAATGGATCCCAATGAAAAGGAGAAAGAAAGGAAGACCAAAGAAAACCTGGATAGAAGATGTGCAAGCGCCTATAATTATCAGAGGATTGGAGGACGATAAATTGATGGACAGAAAGGGATGGAGTTTGGTTTCCGAAAGACTGCGGCAGCTGTCATGATACCGGATGATCATGATTGTTACTATGAAGATCCTCAAATTCTATATTCAAAATGTTGAATACAAAAATAGAAACTGCGTAATTCCACTTCTGAAATGACGAGGTTAAGAAAAGTCGACTGGAGCTTAGGGTTAAGCACTTAATTTCCAAACAATTCCTTTGGCTAAAAAAGTGACGGTTCACTTAAGAATGTTACTATAATTATATTCTTTAAGAAAAATTGAACGGTTCATTGCTTAACAATAAAATTAATGAATAATTTATTACCCGCCTAAGTACTCCCTCAAGTTATACATAATGCTATGCTATGTGGACATTAATATCCACTTTTCATGTAAGATAATAGTGACACTCATACTACAGGGTACGATACCGGTAATATTGTGAGGCCAATGCCACCGTAACATGCAAAAGAACCGTTCAATCCTCTGGGGAACGATCTCCTGGTCTCTCGTAAGTAGCAATCATTAACTGAGGCAATGACAGTTCACGATTCTCGGATGGCTTCAATACGGATTCGCTTAAGGCAGATCTAGAGTAGACCAAGAAAACCTGTATTAGTACCGATAAGGGCAAATATGATTTGACACCAGTGTATTTGTGTGCTTGTTTCTATAGTACGTTCACCCTATGACGTCAGTTTCCCCACCTTGAGGGCAGTAAAATACCTGTGTGCTAGTATAAATTTAATACGCAATTTTTACAATAAGAATTTATTTATCCAATAGTCTTGAATAAATTTGATATTACGAATAACTATCCTTATGTTCATGACAGTTAAGGATCTATTCATTTATGACATTTACTATATCAAGAAATTCTTCACATTCTTTAAAATAACCAATAAATTAAAGATTATTTATTTGTGTCAAATGCCACCAGATTGTCTTCTGATAATTCTGAATTCTCTCCAGGCATTGGCGGAATTGTAACTCACTTATAAGTTTTGAGCGGCTGGAAGGTGAAGTTAAGCTACTTCAATAACATACTCATCATTAATCAGTGTAAGGCATATATATTAATTGGCGATTCTCGTATATAATTTATCTTATTTATACTATAATAATAATAATAATAATAATAATAATAATAATAATAATAATAATAATTATTATTATTATTATTATTATTATTATTATTATTATTATTATTATCCTCGTAAGTATTATTATTGTTAATATTATCATCGTATAAAATGTTGTTTGTACATGAAATTGCCATTGCAACATATTTTTCATTCTTTATAATTAATATGTGTATAATATAATCTATATTGTCAAATATGTACTTGTAATTTGTGCTGGTTGAGTGGAGAGTGGGTCTTATGACTTTAACTCTGCCAGAATAAATAAATAAATTATTATTATTATTATTATTATTATTATTATTATTATTATTATTATTATTATTAACATGATGGATGACAAATGATAACGAAGCACCAGAAGAATCCTAAAATCTAAGCTTAATCTAAATTCCAAACCATGGTTAGCCATGGTTTTCCTTTAAGGAAAAATTCCAGTGATTTCACTAGGAATCGAATCCTGAAACTCATGAACTGCAGCCAGAGACTAGGACCAGAAGACCATCCGGCTAGATTAAAATTTCGAAAATTATTAGTGTAAGCTCACATATTTTAGCGAATTCCGAATGGATGTGAGATTGTTCTCTGGAAAATATTTTTGAAAAATTCTTTCTAACCTTCACCAATCCTTTTTAGTAGACACCTAAAATGACATGACAAAAATATATGTATGTGTGTATGTATTATATATATATATATATATATATATATATATATGTTATAACTATATTTTTGACATTTGGCAATGACGGCAAATATGATATGAAAAGAAAAATGAATGCCTGAGTCGGGATTTGAACCCGAGTCTCTAAACTCTGTACGTTTAGCGCTCTAACCAACTGAGCTACTCAAGAATTCCAACACCTCTTGTGTGAATTGAGAATACTACATATATAAGAAAAATGTATGTTTGTGTTGGAATTCTTGAGTAGCTCAGTTGGTTAGAGCGCTAAACGTACAGAGTTTAGAGACTCGGTTTCAAATCCCGACTCAGGCATTCATTTTTCTTTTCATATATATATATATATATATATACTTTTTTCTGGTTTATTCAACATAACATTTTGTTAATATTTTAAGATTTAAGATTAGAACTTCCACTGCCTCTTATTCTACATGGGTTTATTTATCTTAATACTTAGCTTACAGCTTATTGGGAAGTGTTAAGGTTTTCATTGACAGTCGAAATGGTTATCTTGTACGATTATTGATAACCTGTCATCGCTCGTTCTTGAGCGTTGTTATTTCATTCTTGTCTCCGTCTCAACATCCATTCATTTACTGCCTGAATTTCACATTGCTCCCGAATATAGCCTACTGTGGATATTAGCACACCGATGTTATAGACCGCAACATGTTTTTTATATATTTTTATAACTCAAATTATGCGTCTTACTACTGCTTTTAATTTTTCCAATCCCGCATTATGAATCTAAGTGAGAGAAATTCGTTTGCTATTTTTTATTAATAAACTTTCAATGTAATGAACACAAAAAAATCTTAATTCATTTTTTTCGGTACTTGTAAAATTCATTACGTAACACCGTTGAGTTTTTTTTTTTTTGCAAGGCATGGCGTACTTGTAACCCACTTCTGAGGTTGGGCGCCTGGAAGGCGGGGTTACGTTGCCCCGATGATATGACGGCTGATGATAGTGGTGCGCCAGGAGAGTCCCTAATCCTAAGATTAATCTAAGATGATTTAGGTGACCGTTTGGGCCTTAAAGTTTTCCTGACATTTGTCTTACATATGAGGAAAAATCCCGATAAAAACCTCACCCAGAAAAACTGTCCCGACCGGGGATCGAATCTTAGGCCCGCTTCTCAGGTATTCCATTTTTATATTGTATTTTTTTTTTTGTTGAACATTTTAATTAGAACACATCAAGTTGTTCAGGAACATCTTGTGTTTAAAAACATTACGAGAAGCTCAGTGTTCAGCAACAAAGATGGTCCTGGGTGTGTGGGGATGTTAATAATACTATTATAAAATATAATTCATAATTTAAAAAAACAAGGAAGAGTACAAAGTGTGTGCACGTGCGTGTGTGCGTGTTATGTACTACGTTAAAACTATAGCGGCCGCAATTTTTTATTTTTTAAAACCAAACCCACCACATAGCAATAAATTAAACACAGTAAAGTAGAAACTGTTAACTAGCAAAATCTGACCATTAGGACAGGGGGTTAACCTAAAGCGAAAATTAAAGAATCGTTCTAGCGGCCGCATTTTTTTATTTTTCGGAATGAAATTCAATGTATGCCATAAAAATAAAACGATTTAGAAATTCTCAAAAAATGAGCGAAATCGACCATTAAAGTATGCGTTTACCTGAAAACCGAGTTTTCAAAATAGCAATAGCTGCCGTCATATTTATTTTCTCGCCTACGATTAAATTATCAAAAGAAAGGTACATTTCGTAAATCAGCAAAATCGGACTCTAAATTCGAGTTTCTGAAGATTTCATTTAGTTTACGTAGTTCCTGGTTAACGGAATATTTAATTACTAGGGCAACGATATTGATGCATTTGCATCTTTTTTCTATGAGAACTATACAATGCTCAGTTAGATATAAATGCGTTTTGGCGAAAAAGGATCTTAAATAGACAAGTTTGTGGTTGCATTTATTTGCATATTGTGTCAATTCTTTGGCATATTGCAATTTTTGTAGATTTTCTAGAATATTAGTGCTTATTTGAACCACTCAAACTTACTTTTAGGCAGTTTTATGCGTTTTCGTGAGGAAATGGGCATTTTTTAAACATAATTCACTTTTTCTGTCACTGCCAGTATGAAAATTGACTTAAACCTACATTTTATGAAGAGGTTCTGCCTTCCCACTTTCCACCTAACTGTACATCCATCCATCCATCCATAGTAATTCTGCCCGAGGGCAGGTCTTTCACTGCAATCATAGATTTTCATGCTATGCTTTGCAGCTTTATTAGGGAATTATAGGTGTCGTAACTTCCCGTTGCTTTCCACACCGTGAAGTATGATGGTGATAATGATAATGATGATGATGATAATGATAAAGATGATAATGATGATGGCCGGATGATTTTTGGGGACCGTTGGGTCCTAAGCTTCCTGACATTTGTCTTACAGGTGTGGAAACATCCCGAAAAAAACTCACCTAGGAATCTGTCCCGACCGGGGATCGAACACGGGTCCGCTGCGTGACAAGGCAGCACGCTACCTCGAGACCATAGCGGTGGACTTAACTGTACATAGGACTGTTTATAGAAATCAGGAATTCAATTAGTGGAGCAAAGGAACCTAGTAAATTATCTAGAAAAAATTAATGGGGAAATGGGAAAGGATGTATTGAAGAAAATTATATGAGTTTTGAGTAAAAATAAAAACGATTGGATATGCTGTCATCAGTAGCTGATGTTCTGCCAGGTGAAAATTATTATGTAGGAGTACTACCAGGGGGCTTATAATCTAGTGATATAGTTAATTTTAAATATTCATCTTTAGTATCGCTAGATAAAATATTACAAAGGAAACTAAAATGAAAATTTATAAGAGCATAATACAGAATATTTTGTCATATGGAAGCGAAACTTGGCCTTTGACGGAATTACAAAAGAATAAAATTAGAACAGTTGAATTCGATTATTTTAGAAGAAGCCTCCAAAAAACAAGACAGGATAAAATAAGAAATGAATTCCTTTTGAGAGAAATGAAGGTCACCACATCTGTTGTTAAGAGGATTGAAAATCAAACGCTTAAATGGTATGGCCATGTACAAAGAATGGAAAATGAAAGATGGCCAAAAAATATATACCAATGGTCACCCCCTGGAAGAAATAAACGTGGTAGACGAAGATGGAAATGGAAAACCTACGTCAGAACAATAATGGAGGATACGAATTTGGAAGAGGGAGATTGGAATGATAGAGATAAATGGAAACTGAAGACGGCAAACCTATAAGTGGGGGAAAGCCGAAGAAGAAGAAGAGAAGTATCGCTAGATATGGAAAGGAAATTCTCGATGTACAAGTCATTATTAAGTGACAATAAAAAATTGTTCTCCTTTGACAATCTACAGCAGTTGTTTGTTGTAGATTGCAATGCAGGACTAAAACTTATATTTACCTGCAAATGTAAATTTTGTAAATATTATACTGTATTATTTTAAATTTTAGACGTGTAAGGAAGCTTCTTGTAGGAAAACCAGAGAGAACACGCCCAGATTGTGGACCAAGAATGAGGTGGAAGAATAACATTAACTACGATTTGAGGGAAGTAGATTATACAGGGAATGATTAGAAAGCTTTAGCTCAAGATAGGGATGTATGGAGAGCTTATGTCCGCGCGGCCATGAACTTATGGGTTCTATAGTGCCAGTGAATAAGTAAGTGCATTTTTTGGTAATTGTTAGTGCACTATTTCATTTTTATAATGCAGTATCCTGTATTTTATTATGTATTAAAATCGTTGCCCTATTAATTGCACATGAAAGATAATATTGAATTAAAATGAACACTTGTTTGAAGATTAAGTAGATTAATTTAGTAAACATAGAAGTGAGACAATGTATTAAAGCTTCCTTTACGATGCATTAAGTAGATCATAATGTCACACAACACAATCAAATATGTTCACATGACTATTAAGATGTGTAGACTGATCTATAAAGGTCTTGAGGAGGTAGTAATTATACACAACTGTCTCATCAAAGCTGTCCCTTCACTTTATAACAGTAATCTTCACATTAAATCTTAAAATAGACAAGAATGTTGCAAATAATGCACTTTGTTAAGTGACACAGCGCTTTATTTTAAATTAATGTAAAAACGCCATAAGAACTTCGACTTACTCTGCTTCCTTAGTTAAACCTCCCGCTTACTGGTGCACCACTTCCTCCAGGAAATGAACCATCAAGAGTGGATTTTAAATTCTGAATCGCATACATACTTTCTTGACCACGCAAGGAAAAGAAGGGCTTAAGAAATGAGTCAATTGTTGAATGGCAGGGCCACCTCCGAGACTACTTCCTTAGTTAAACCTCCCGCTTTCTCGTGCACCACTTCTCGCGGGAAATGAAAACTGTCAAGAGAAGATTTTATATTCTGAATCGCATACACACTTTCTTGACCACGCAAGGAAAAAAGGGCTTAAGAAATGAGTCAATTGTTGAATGGCAGGGCCACCTCCGAGACTACTTCCTTAGTTAAAGCTCCCGCTTTCTCGTGCGCCACTTCTGCCGGGAAATGAACTGTCAAGAGAAGATTTTATATTCTGAATCGCATACACACTTTCTTGACCACGCAAGGAAAAAAGGGCTTAAGAAATGAGTCAATTGTTGAATGGCAGGGCCACCTCCGATACTACTTCCTTAGTTAAACGTCCCGCTTTCTCGTGCACCACTTCTCGCGGGAAATTAACTGTCAAGAGAAGATTTTATATTCTGAATCGCATACACACTTTCTTGACCACGCAAGGAAAAAAGGCTAAAGAAATGAGTCAATTGTTGAATGGCAGGGCCACCTTCGAGACTACTTCCTTAGTTAAAGCTCCCGCTTTCTCGTGCGCCACTTCTGCCGGGAAATGAACTGTCAAGAGAAGATTTTAAATTCTGAATCGCATACACACTTTCTTGACTACGCAAGGAAAAAAGGGCTTAAGAATTAGTCAATAGTTGAATGGCAGGGCCACCTCCGAGACTTACTTCCTTAGCTTTCTCGTGCGCCACTTCTCCCGGGAAATGAACTGTCAAGAGAAGATTTTAAATTCTGAATTGCATCACACTTTCTTGACCACGGAAGGAAAAAAGGGCTTAAGAATGAGTCAACTGTTGAATGACAGGGCCACCTCCGAGACAACATGAATACTATTTCCATTTCTAATTTGATGAATTAATTAAACAAATTTTATAATATGTGTGGAACAATAAGCAAAACTCTAAAAAAATAGAACATGAAAAAATACACAATTAAAATTCTATAAAACTACCGGTATGTCAGTACCTATGTTAACATCAATCCATAGTAATCCTGCCCGAGCACAGGTCTTTCACTGCAATCATACTATTTTCAAGCTATGCTTTGCAGCTTTACTAGGGAATTATAGGTGTGGTAGCTTCCCGTTGCTTTCGACACCGGTGAAGGATGATGATGATAGTCATAAGGATGATGGTGATGACCGGATGATTTTCGGGGACTGTTGGGCCGTAAGCTTCCTGACATTTGTCTTACAGGTGAGGAAAAACCCCGAAAAAATCCTCACCGAGGAGCTTGTGCCGACCGGGAATCGGACCCGGGCCCGTTGCGTGTCAAGGCAGCACGCTACCTCGAGAGCACAGCGGTGGAATTATGTCAACATATGCTTGAGAAAATTGGACACTTAATAAATCAGATAAAAGGAAAATAGAAGTAGTTGAAAATTCTTACGTTCGTAGCAGGCTATACATTGGTAGATAAGAAATATAATGAATAAATAAGAACCGAATTAAACATCTACAGTGTTATAGATGAAATTCAAAATTCGAGATCTAACCGGCTCCAACATAAAGGAAGAATGACACCCAATAGTCACCCACAAGTTTTGTTTCACTACCAACTCAATGGAAGAAGAAATGTTGGACGCCCGAATAACTAGACGCAAGGATACAGTCTCTTGATGTTTTTTCTAATGCCACCACGTTGTCTTATGGCATTTCTAGCTTTCTCTTCTAGCATTGGAAGAATTATAATCCATTTCTTAGGTCGGGGCACCTGGAAGGGGGAGTTATGTTACCCCGATGATGTGATAAATGATAATGAAGCGCCAGGAGAGTTCTTATCCTAAACTTAACCTAAATTCTAGACCATGGGCAACCACAGAAATAATTCCCTTTATAGCTTGACCGGGAATCGAACTCGGGACCTCATGAACTGTAGTCAGGAACGTTGAACACTAGTCCATGAGGCTGGTCACAGTCTCTTGATGTGGAAACAGATCTAAGGCCTAACTCCATGACGTAGAAGAAGAAAACTGAATTATAGGATTATTATTTTCTTCAATGGCGTAACAGCCCAATATTAGGCCTTAGACTCTCCTTTGTTAGGAGTTACTAGACCAGGTCGATTTAGTTACGCTTATTTCCCAAAGATGTCATGAATGATAACCGGTCAACATACCTTATTCAAAGAAACATTTAGTAGGCAGCTAAGGTACTAATAGGATGAAAAAGGTCGGTAAATTTTGCTTAGAGCTTCTCGTCGTAAGAATTATATTAATAGCAAAATGTACAAACAATCTCGGTCAAGTGGACAAAAAGAAACAAGCAAAAAGTCAGAGTTACGTAACTATGTGTATGATAAACTTTCGAAATTACAAGTGGATTACACTTTATTTTAATTTTTAAATGTTCTTTTTATCAAGTTTCAAAAGACTCCACTTCAGATGCTGATCTGACCTATAAAAATTCAATTAAAATTTATTGCTATTTAAAATTTATAGTAGCTGATACACAAGAACTTGTAACTCTCTTTATAAATTTAGTGTATTTTTGGTTCATGTTCCACGGAAATTTCCAATTGAGAAGTAGTTTGATAAGACACTGAATTTGTTGATGCTGAAAGGGTATCAGTCCACGTTTTCGGGAAAAAAAGTGTCAAATAATATCTTTAGAATACTTTGTTACAATAAACTACTACAGCATGGTAGAAGGTTGTCCACATAGTGAAAAATATTAATAGGAAAAACAAATATTCACTCTTCTGGACTCATCCCGTTATATAATATAAATGAATTGCGCACAAATGTGCAAAGGTGATAACACAGCCAACAATCATTAACACTTTAACTTTGTCTTGCGTAATCACAAATTATTTTTGTTCTTTGTGTACACGTTTTGATGTGATATCTTTCGCATTTCTGTTCACATACTTCGCATATGCATGACATCTTCGGATCATGGAATATTTTATCCCTACACATTAGGTGGTGGAATCCAGGCATACTTAGTCTTGTGATGACGTGTCGTATCTGGAAATTTGTTTCTGTCCAGTTCCTGTCTATCATCGCTCCGGTGCTGAACATGCGCTACAAACTCATCCCGTTATCTAATAGGCCTATATAAAAACGAATGTTTGTTTGTTTGTTCGTTCGTTCGTACTTTATGCGCGGCCATACCGTTGATCCGATTGTGATGGGTTTTTTTGCAAAATGTTCAGGAGATTCCCGGGATGAACATAGGCTATACGAGAGTTGTGATACTGAACTCTTACACCCTTAAAAATCACCCTTTGTAGTAAAAAGCGTGAAAAAATCATTTTTTGACGCTTAAATGGCTTACGCTGCCCAAACCACAACAAATACATAACATTAATTTACACAGAAATGAATATCTCAATAAACTCTACAAAAAAGTCCGCGACAGCATATGCTTATCTATTACGGATAACTCACAATAGCCATTTTTGTCTTCCATTGATGCCAAGAAGAATGGGGTAAGTAGATTGCCGGACAAGCGTGCACTGCCGTATCGTTCATCCTGTCGTGATGGGGCTTTTTGCAAAATGTTCACGATTTTCCCGGGAAGGTTATAGGCTACAAGAGAATTTTAATGCTCAAGCCCTTCACCCTTAAAAATCGCCCTTTGTAGTGAAAAGTAAAATAAAAGTGACTTTTTGTACGCTTAAATGGCTTACGCTGCCTAAAACATAACAAATACACCAAATTAATGTACACAGAATTGAATATCTCAAAACACTCTACAAAAATGCCCGCGACAGCATATGTTTATCTTTTAGGGATGTCAAACCAGTTTTGTCTTTCATTGATGCCAAGAAGATCGGCATTAAGTAGATTCCCGGGCAAGCAGAGCAGCAGCACGGATAACTCGAAATAATGAATTTTGTCGTTCTGCTCATTAATGCCAATACATCGGGATATGTAGATTCCCGGGCAATGCCGGGTAATCAGTACGGGGTATCTAAAATGTAATTATATAAATTTATAAGTATTATTCCTTATACTTATTCAACTAAATGTAAAAACACATCATTTATTTAGGCGAAGCAGCGTACGCCGGGTATTAGCTAGTAGCATATAAATTATAATATGAGAGAATTTTTGTAGCATAAGCTTCTTTTTTCACAAATATACCTCAGATGTTACAAGTCAATGCAGTAAATCAAGAAAATTATTTCTTAACTTTTTCAACACACAAAAAGGTTCAGTCAAGCAGTTTGACTTTCATTCTTCTCCGACATCTTGAAATTGTAGGCCCATTTTTCACTTCCTAAAATGTTACAAAAATGTATTAAATACGAGAATATGGTAATACAATGTTACAGATTAATACATTAAATTCGCGATACTTTTGAGCTTATCACAGACTCTGATTATTGGTCTGATCCCAATTTGAAGTGAAAATATGTCTCAGCACCTTTTTTCTGATTTTTAAACTGAATACCTTTTAGCAAAAAAAAAAAAAACGATTCGAACTGAAGTGTCTAACTGCATTATAATAAGTAAATCCATTAGAAACAATATCTCCAACGTAAATCTAATTAACTTAGTAATTTAAATAATTTAATTAATCGAAAATAGGCATTGGCTCAACTCTGGAAACGCCTGCTATTTAGCATTGCAAGGACTTTTAACATCTTAAAATATCTAAAAAATGTTTAAATAAAAATGTATAAAACAATGATTATTCCAGTTACATGGATGAGTAACACGGACTGTTACTTAAGCCATAATTTAAAAATCGCTCTAGCGGCCGCATTGCTTATTTTCCTGTAATGTAATTTTAATATTTACAAAATAAAAATATATTCTGTAAACCAAAAAATTCAGATCATAAGTTAGATTTGATAAGTAATGCCTTTATCTTACTCAGTTTTTACGTGAGGGATTTTTGTTTTAGCAACTTAAGGGTGGGAGTGATGGGTGAAATTTCTATTTTATACATTTTTAAGCTACATACTTGATTGTTTGTACACACATTCATGCCATAATAGGTAATATTATATTAAAGTTTCATCCTTCTAGGCTTAAAGGTTTTTGAGGTATTGAAGAAAATCATTTTTCCCGCGCCGTAGCCGAGCGGTTAAGGTAGGAAGCCTTGGCGCAGAGCTACGGGACTTGCGCTGGTTCGAGTCTCCATGGAGGAAGAAATTTTCTCATGGTATTTCGGCCAGTATGGGACCGGTGCCCACCCAGCATCGTGAGGCAATTGGGTAGCTACAATAAGTAGCGGCTCCAGGTTGAGGAACCAGCTATAACGGCTGGGGGACTCGACATGCTAACCACATGTCACCCCTACACTGGTTGTTGATCATCTACCTCTGTGATTGACACATGTGGATGTGAAGGGTCAGCAGCCGGCTGGTAAAAGGGCAACCGCTGAAAAGTGGAAAGACCCGGAATCGGAAGAAAATCATTTAACAATTTGCATATTAAAACTTTTAATAAGTCCCATACTTTTTAAGTAAAATTTTTAATTTTTTTCTACACGACTACTGACTTATTTAGAACAACACTATGCATTAACTTTTCTATATCATTATAATAAAGGAAGAAAAAAATACATACATTCTCTGCATATGATTTTTTAAAATTACTACACATATTTTATTTTTTATTTAAAAAACTATCAACATTGTTTCAAACCCCATGCATACAATTATTAGCCATCGTGTGTGGGACATGCAGTTAAAATGTAGTGCTTCTATCATTAAATGTGTCAATGCTATTTTGATTTGAATGAATTGAAATGCATTAAAAATAAAAATGTGGAAAAGCCAATTTAAAAGTTTGTATACAGTTAAATTCAAAATACAGCATACATGCCCTCCTACAGTCATTAGGGAGACTTAAATGCGCCATAGGACACTGAAACTTCGCCGACTTATACTTTAAGGTACGTAGTATTTTTTTAATAAAAAAAGAAAAAAATACTAAATTTGACCGAAAATGTCGAAAATTTCACACCCCCCTTAACGATCCCAGAAGACCCCATGTGCACGTGTAGTGAATGAAATTGGCTGGATGGGGCTTCCCAGATTTCACTAAAACTCACCTCAACGGTTAACCATCAGTTCCATCAGGGCATTTCGATCTATTAGAGGTCAAAGAATCCCTATTAGTTTTCACAAATTATAATTAAGGAACCTATATAAAAAGACATGTTATTAAATCTACGAAATTACAAGAACTGGAAGTAGAACATTGTTAGTTTTTAGTGCGATTATCCAGAAAATATTTCTGTTCCTGATTTATCAGAATGCGTATGAAGTGAAGATTAAATAGGAGAAAGAGAAATTGAGAAATGAGGAACTGTATAGGAAGTAGGCAAACAAAAGATAAGCCGAAATTTGTGACTCAGTTTGATTTTATCAAAACGAAGGAAAACAGTTATTGTCACTTCTGCCATATATTCAAAAGATCCCCCAAAACAAATAAATACTGGAAATCGCTTTATAACACTTCACAAAAAGTAGAGATCAGAGACAAAATATCTATATATCAAGAAAGAAACTTTAACGGTATTTGAAAAACAGAAAACGATATAAAAGAATATGAGATTTTTCTGAACAAGGAAATACATTAAAATTGTCCTCGTTTCGTAAGGGTGAAATATGAAAAATTGTGTGAATCTTTTGCCAAGAAAAGACAATGTAAATTGTGTTCTTGATTCTAAAAATGGAGTAGGGGTGTGTTTGAGGGAGGAAGACAAGAAAATGGGAGCTTATTTCAGATGATTTAAGGTCTATAAAGCCCAT
Organism: Diploptera punctata; assembly: GCA_030220185.1. Lineage (NCBI taxonomy): Eukaryota > Metazoa > Arthropoda > Insecta > Blattodea > Blaberidae > Diploptera > Diploptera punctata. Next base: position 199,896 of record JASPKZ010008357.1, read on the forward strand.
ACGATATACCTTACAAAACTGTGAATTTGTTTGGTTGAGTTTCAATATTACACAAGAGCACAAAGAAACACATTGTTTTCCAGTTCTGTAAAATTTCCCTAAAAGATCTGTCCCATTGAAAAAACACACTTTAAATAAAAATATTCCTAGGAATGAACATTAAGGAAAGTCGGCTGCTGTGAAGAATGGTAGAAAAGTTAACTCATACCAATATATATCATCATCATCCGGTATCATGGCAGCCTGCCGCCCCGTCTTCTTCCGGAAACCAAACGACCATTCCTCTCTGTCCCTCCATTGATCTTCCTCCATTCCTCTGATATTCATAGCTGCTTGTACTCCTTCTATCCAAGTTTTCTTCGGTCTTCCTCTCTTCCACTCCTTTCCATTGAGATCCATTCCATAACAATTTTTGGTAATCTTTGCTCTGGCATTCTTTTGACATGGCCATACCACTGTAATCTTTTCTTTTCTATAATGTCTATCATGTCCGGCTCCTCTTGTACACCCATAATTTCCCTTATTTCTTTATTTCGTATTCTATCCATTCTAGATTTTCCAGCTGATCTTCTTAAAATATCCATTTCTGTACTTAAAATTATTTTCATTTCCCTGGTAGGAATTTGCCAGACTTCAGCACCTTATGTTAAAATGCAATATATATATATATATATCCATCCATAGTAATTCTGCCCGAAGACAGGTCTTTCACTGCAATCGTAGCATTTTCATGCTATGCTTGCAGCTTTACTAGGGAATTGTAGGTGTGGTAGCTTCCCGTTGCTTTCCACACCGGTGAAGGATGGTGATGATGTTGAAAATGATAAGGATGATGATGATGATGATGATGACGATGATGGCCATATGATTACGGGGACCGTTTGGGCCTTAATGTTTTCCTGACATTTGTCTTACAGGTGAGGAAAAACCCCGAGAAAAACTTCACCCAGAAAAACTGCCCCGACCGGGGATCGAACCCGGGCCCGCTGCGTGACAAGGCAGCACGCTATCTCGAGATCACAGCGGTGGATATATATATATGCCTATATAAAAAACACCGATTCTAAATAAAATGTGACATTAAAATATTATTCGTGTTAATTAAGGATAGGAAAATTTTGACTTAAAAAACTGACATGTATTTTTTTTAGATATCTTAAACCATTCAGTCTAAACTAATCTTTAAACAACTGAAGTTTGGTTTCTTGCGTACATATTTTATCTTCCTCGGTGGTCTAAAAATAAAGTTCCTTGCCTCTGGTTCCGAGGGTCGCGGGTACAAACCCGGCTCGGGTTGATGCATTTTTTAGGATGAAAAAATCAAGGGGGCAAGTTCTCCGGGATGTTCCGTGTGTTCCGTTCTGAAGATGTTCGGGCTCGTAATATCCTCAAATATAAATTAAAGCTTCTGAGCAAAAGTAATATGACTTTCTCATTGTCAACAATACCTTAATTACCTATTAAACACAACAATGGTGAAACAATGAACAAACTGGAAAGAAGACTTATAAAGGATGACTGAGAATAGAATACCAAAAGCAGCATACAACTATTCACCACGAGGAAGAAGTTTCCATCCATCCATAGTAATTCTGCCCGAAGGCAGATCCTTCACTGCAATCATATCATTTTCAGCTTTACTAGGGAATTGTAGGTGTGGTAGCTTCCCGTTTCTTTCCACACCGGTGAAGGATGATAATAATGATATGATGATAATGATAAGGATGATGATGATGATGGCCATATGATTTCGGGGACCGTTTCGGCCTTAAAGTTTTCCTGACATTTGTGAGGAAAAACCCCGATAAAAACCTCACGCAGAAAAACTGCTCCGACCGGGGATCGAACCCGGGCCTGCTGCGTGACAAGGCAGCACTCTACCTCGAGACCACAGCGGTGGACAGAAGAAGTTTGGGGAGACCAAAAAAAAAAAAAAAAAAGATGGAAACAGCAGCAATTATGGGCTGGAACGGGATAGTAAATAAACCGCGACGAAGAAGAAGAAGAAGAAGAAGAAGAAAAGAAGAATAAAATCTATTAGGAGTGCATTTGAGGCAAAGAGCTAACCATTTCTTACTTACTGGCATATATAAGGAAGTAGCCCTAATTTTAATTAAATTTCCTTGATTAAGGAACTCCAGCAAGGGAGGTGTACAGACATGGGTAGACACGTATCTATATTTAAGTGCGGTTTTCTCATCGTCTATAATAAATAAAAAAGTGAAATGTATAACTACAAGTAGTTATATATGCAAATCTGTACTAGACATTTTATTGCGGTATATCTAAAAATTTGAATGCAGGATATGATTGGATTTTAACTTTGGAAAATTATATTTTTATCATATAAAAATAATTATGAAATTATTAATTTAATAACTATTTTACCTCAATCTGCTACAGGAGCGTCATCATAAAGTGAGTAAAATACCTTAAAAAATCTCATAGTACAACGTGGAGTAGTTCTTGAGAAAAGTGTGCAAATAAAACGATGTTTCATAAATTTTATAAACTAATTCAGACATACTGGTTTCAAGTGGGCGACAGCGAGAGTCGGGTCTCGTGTTGTACGGTAGAGAAGGATTCATATGCTAACGACTTACGAGTCGGTGGGGCCAGCTGGGAACCTCCACATGCGTCTCTGATTCGCTTTCCGAAGGTTCGCTCTTCTTATTGTTCTGGTGGCAGTCAGTGTAGGCTGGCCGGTCGCATGAGGACATTTCCGGACGTCTTAGCCAGTTATATAGAACCGGACGGAGAACACCAGGGAGAGAATTAATCGTCCGAGAGTTGCGAAGCCAGGTAAAAGTGACCTAAGTTCGAAGACTAGTAGATGTGTTGAGTGAAGCCATCAGCGAGAGTGAAGAATTGAGTTATAAAGAAACTGTGAAGAAGAGTGGCGGACAACTATAAGTGCGATATTATTTTCAAAATACAGAAAATTTGGAAAATTTGTGTAAACATTTGTGAAGTTAAATTAAAAAAATAATAATTTGTTTCCTTCATCACCACCATCAATGAGAGTGTCTAATAATAATAATAATAAAAATAGTAATAATTATAATAGTAATAATAATAATAATAATTATATTTATAATAATTATAATTATAATAATTATAATAATAATAATAATAATAATAATAATAATACTTTATTTATTCTGGCAGAGTTAAGGCCATAAGGCTCTCTCTTCCACTCAACCAGCACAAATACAAATAAATATTTGACAAATATAGATATACACTATACTAATTATAAACAGTTAAAGATAGGCCTACATTAAATGTAGCAATGTAAATCTCAAGTACAAACAACATTTTATAGGGTAATAACAATAATGATGCGATAATAATAATAATAATAATAAGTATTATTATTATTATATAAATACGATACATTATACGAGAAATACCAATTAATATATATACCTTACACTGGATAATAATGAAGTCGAGTTTAGAGCAAATATAAATTTAGATTTATTTTAAAAGATGCCAATGTCCGGCAGCCCCTTATTTCTTGTGGTACATTTTAAAGCGAAATGCACCATTAATTAACACGAAAGCGATTAATAATATGCTTTATAATATCAATAAGATGAACTCTAATACATTAAAAAATATTGCTATTGTAAACCAAAAATAAGATACCCTTTTAGAATTTCAAAGAGGAAAATATACGTACATTAGCTCTTCATAAAGTAAAGTAAAGTAAAGTAATCACACTACAGGCCTCAGGTGGCCCTTGGGGTAGTAGGAGGTTAAGGCTCCCACTTTTCTGGACAATCAGCACTTGATGTCAACCGGGTTGCCAGCCCTGCGTGACGGCCGCCTTTACCCCCAGAACAAGTGTCTGGTACTCATTTCCGTTAGAGACTTAGTCGATCCCAGGGCCATAGTGCTGCCAGAAGGTTTGGGTCAGTTCAAAAATCTTGACCCCACCGGGACTTAAGTCTCCAAAACATATATTTTACATAAACTACTCCTTGAGATGGCCAAATTAATTATTTTAATTTCTACAGGAATAGAAGAATATCATAATATGATTATTTTATGATTGACACCCTAATGTTATAAAATTAACTAATTTATCTTCATTCATCAGAAGTAAGCGCTAATTTACTATTTAAAATTTTACCTAATTAAAATTTTATAAAAAAGAATAAAATACTATCAAAATGCTTACCTTCAGCACGTATTACAAATGAATGAACAGCGCATACCAAGAAGAATGTATAATTATACACCAAAAGGGGAAGATTGTTGGGAAGACCATTGAAGAGATGGAAGGACCAATTCGACCTATATGAGATCGGAACAGGCCATTGGGCTTAATCTTTGTTGTTAATGATGATGATAAAAATATGGCAGTACCTATGTTAACACCTGCTTATGAAAATTGGACACTTAATAGATCAAATAAAAGGAAAATATAAATACGTTGACTCCAAAATAAATAAATTTCAGACGGTGTGTGGAACAATACAGAGAACATTCAAAAATAAAATTAGAAAAGAAACCAAGATAAAAATGTATAATGTTATGGCGGTTCCCACAATATTGTATGGATGTGAAACTTGGGCTCCAGTGAAAAGACAGAAGGATAGAATACAGACGGCAGAGATGCGGTTCCTAAGACAAGTAAAAGGATGTACAAGACTTGATAGAATAAGAAATGAGGATATAAGAGAAGAATTGAAAGTACAGCCTTTGTTGGATAAAGTCACGAATTACAGACAGAAATGGATTGATCACATGGATGGAATGAGCAAGGAGAGATATCCATTGTTAGCCAGAAATTATCAAGCAAGAGGAAGGCGTGATGTTGGAAGACCTAGAAGACGTTGGGCTGATGCAATATGAAGTCGGAACGGGCAATTGCCTAATCCTTGGAGTGATGATGATGATGATGATAAATACGTTCAGTAGCAAGCTATACATTGTTAGCTAAGAAATGTAATGAAGAAATAAGAATCGAATTCAACATCTACAGTGTTATAGATAAAATTCAAAATTCAAGATCGAACATATAGAAAGAATGACACCCAATACACTCTTACATATTTTTGCTTCACTACCAACGCAAAGGAAGAAAAAATATTGGGCGCCCCCCATAACTAGATGGAGGCATAAAGTCTCTTGATGCGGAAACAGGTATATGGCTTAACTCCATGACGTAAAAGAAGAAGACTTTTAATAATGACAGATAATTAGAATCAAAGTTATGTATTTATTACGAGTTAGCTTTTATCTCTCTTCATAACTGAATACCTTTAAAATTTATAAAATAAAATAAATTTAATTCCTTTATTTAAAACTCAACTGTCTCCCACACACTTCTATTTAAAAAATGTATCTCATACAACTGGGCATGATTACTTCTTGAACACATATTTACCTATGAAAATTACACAGTCATAGAAAATTAAAAAAATGTAGTTTTCTTACAATCATATAGATATTGTTTCCACCTAGGAGAAAACAAGACATGGAGAAAAGTAGAGAATGCTGAAATTCAAATGAAGGAAATGCCCTTGGACAGGTTGGAGAAGAATAAGTTAAGAAATATCTGTAACTTTCCGCTGCTCCATTATAATCTGTAACGTCCAGCATTGCTGTCTGGTCAGTTCATTTCCTTTGTTTATGGTTTTGTGTTTCATACTTAATAGCATGTTTCATCACTAATGTAAATTATCATAAATTAAACTAATTGGCATTAATAACTAAAAAAAACTTTCAGTTTCAATATAAAAACTACTAAATTAATCTAATGTGTTCATGTTTAAAGCTGCAATTGCACTTACAGGGAACAACAATATAAATTACATTAAATTAAAATAAAAAAGACATTATTTAGAGTTAAACGTCATTTTTATCATTTTTAGTCAAAACATACATGCAGTACATATTCGCCCAAACAAAAGTGACTATACATACTGTACGCAGAACCCAGATTTAAATATTCTCCAAATAAAATATAGTATTCCTTAACAATCTGTAATTTATTTTATATTTTTCTAAGGGGAATGTTTTATTTTCTAAAAAAATGGACTTCGAAGATATGAAGTATGTTCACTTGGCTGATAGAGTGAATGCGGCCTCATAACTACTGGTTACATAAACCAAAAATTACTGAAAATATTTGTTTTTGTATTTTTTATATTTATAAAATGAAATAAATATATTATGCGAATAATAATATATAATAATAATAATAATAATAATAATAATAATAATAATAATAATAATAATAATAATAATAATAATAATAATGAAATATCATCTGAAATCAAGAACAATGGATAAACTACATTCGACAGAAATTGACTTCCGGCGAAGATCAGCAAGGTTTTCAAGAAGAAGTAAAATTAGGAATAATATTGTAACAGAAATTATGAAAGTGCAAGGATCGGTAGTAGAAACTATTAGAACAACACAATTTAGACAGTTTGGACATGTGAAAAGGATGATGGCAGACATATTACTGAAGAAAATACAGTACATGAATGGAATCTGACAGGAAGAAGGAAGAGAAGAAAATCAAAACTAACATGGATACAAGGAGAAGTCAGGACAATAGAAAACTTGGGAAAGGGTGTGGAAAAATAGACAGGAATGGAGATTGACTCTAGAATCTTGAAATGGGCAAGTAAAATGTCTTAAGGTGTGGTAAAACATGAGAATATACTAATCGTAATAATAATACACTGATAGGGCCTAAATTTAACTTTTTTATCATATATCTCAGATTGTTAGATTAAATTTAAATGGATTTTTTATTAAAATAATCTAGGCCTATATGATGTAGGATTACAGAAAGACTTGATGAAAGATAAAGAAAAGCTCTACTTTCAGCAAGAATTAAATATATATTCATATATGATATAATATACTTTAAATAAATTAGAGATTGAATAAATGTGACGTAATTTTTAATCCTTCATTTTAGTAAACATTTCTATGTTTTATTCATTCATTAATTCTTTTCCTTTTTGAAAAAAATGTGTAGTTTTTGTTCATAACTTTTGGTTAATATCCAAGTCTCAACAAAGTAATTACATTAGAAAAATAAACCTATAACTTGTTTTGAAAACGTATGGGACCCACTGCATCTTGGCAAGTATTTTGCCTACTTGTGACAGTGTATTTTATATTTATTTTCGCTTGGCCAACTCACAACAACTCGTTTCTCAAGAAATGTTTCTCCCAACTCTTATTTTTTTGTGCTGACTACTTTTTGAGAAAAAAAGGAACTTCTATAGGACTGTTGTATGGTCTGCAGAACAATAAAGAATATTGGCTATTTCTATACGGCACAGGAAGCCATTACCATTCCGAATAACAACACGCCAACTCCTCTTTGTGAAATATATTTATTACTGAAGTTGAAATAAAATGTATACCTCAAAACGTATTTTTAATAAGACAAAGTTTGTATCTTCACTATAGATTCCTATGCATTTTCAAGGACTAACAAGTTCTAGCTGTATCTATCTAGCCTCTCGTTTAGTTTCTTGTTCTCAAATCATTCTTTAAGAATAGGATCACAGAGTAACTTGACACTTAAAATTCCTCTGCACAGAAAATCTCTCTATTGTATGACTTAAATCTTAACTTCAATTTTTAAAAATAAAGAAATTATATCACCACCAAAAAAATACGCAGCGTCGTCTTTGCGATCTTGGTATTACCTCCTCCTTAACCGGACAGTAGCGTCAATCAAAGCAGACGTTAATAATTTTTTATTTAGTGTTTAGAGATGGAACGTCTCCTTCCAATGACACGAGGTTGACTAAGCTTCAAATGTACAAAAGAGATCACTCTGAACTCTAAACAGCGCAGCAGTTAGATATAAACAAGAGTAGGATTCAGACTTACAAAGTATACTTCGGTGGAATATAAAAGTTGCGCACTGACTGTTGGGAATATTTGGAGTGAAATATAACTAATGTAAAGTGGTTATTCTAAACTGTTGCAGTAAACAGACGGTACAGAACATTATTCTAACCTCCTTCTCTCTGAGTCATCTACATTGGTCGCACCAACCTTAAGCTGATATCGTCTTTACGAAGGAATTGTTCCATCTCAAGTAAAGTTAGTAATCTCTTGCTAATCCCAATTTCATTTTTCGCCTCGGTGGTCTAGGGGTTAAGTTCCTTGCCTTTGGTCCTGTTGATCGCGTGATGAAATTGGGTTCGATTAATTTTTTTTTCTGATATCTATATAGGCCTATACAAAATTAAGAACTTTTCCTGTATTTTCCGTGACATGGATTCAAGTCGGTCCCTGGCCATTGATTACGACGTTTCGGCATGATCCCACGTGCCATTATTAAGGAATTAATACTTTATTGATAATGGCATCTGTGATCATACCGAAACGTCGGAATCAGTGGCCAGTGCCCGACCTTGAATCCATGACGCGGAAAACACAAGAAAACTGTCTTAATCATACTAATATCCGCGAAATTCTACAATATATATATATATATATATATATATATATATATATATATGTGTGTGTGTGTGTGTATGTGTGTGTTTGTGTGGGTGGATGTATGTGTTGCTATCTTTTAACGCTCTAGCGGCCGCAATTTTTTTGGCATAGGCTATAGGAATGAATATAAAGAAAATAAAAGTCGAGTTCGTTAACCACCGAAATATGAATATTGATAACTGGATTTATCTTCAAAGGACAATTTAAAAACGCTAAGGACGTTCGTTAGCAAAATAAATAAATAAATAAATAAACAAATAAAATATAATAAAAAGTAAAAAATAAAGAGTGGATACATTACGATTTACTTAACAAAAGAAAAATATATTCCGCAAACCAGCAAAATACGATCATAAATTCAACTTTCTGAGTAATTCGTTTACTCTAGCACGGTTCCATCGTGACTAACCTTTTTACAACTTAGATTTAGATTTGTTTATTTAGCCTGGTGGAGTTAAGGCCATGTGGCCTTCTCTTCCACTCACCAGGACAAACATAATTATATTACATCAGAATATAACAATCTCAATTAACTCTAATATTAAATACTAAATAAACATTTGATCAAAAAAGATAATATCTATTATATTACTATCTATAATACCACCAGTTAATGTTAGTTGAAATTAAGACTAAAACTAATAATAAAATGTATACAAGCAAGACGTATTAAATTGTCCCTGTCTAATGTATATATAGAAAACAAAGAAAAATAATGAGATTTTTTTTTTCAAATGCCCCAGGTTTGTCATTCGACATTCCTGGTTTCTCTCCTGGAATGGCGTACTTGTAACCCACTTCTAAGGTTGGGGCGCCTGGAAGGCGGGGTTACGTTGCCCCGATGATATGATGGGTGATGATGATGATAATGGTGCTTAACCTAAGATGAATATGAATGATGATGATTGCGATGGCCATATGATTTCGGGGACCGTTTGGGCCTTAAAGTTTTCCTGACATTTGTCTTACAGGTGAGGAAAAACCCCGATAAAAACCTCAACCAGAAAAACTGTCCCGACCGGGGATCGAACCCGGGCCCGCTGCGTGACAAGGCAGCACGCTACCCCGAGACCACAACGGTGGACAAATAATGAGATATAGAAAACTAATTTTACGATTATACAATATTTAAAACAAAACAAAAGAAAATATTTGTTAATCTTAATATTATTTTCGTAAATAATTAAATTTATTAATTGTTAAAAGAATACTATCAGTGAGGTGTATAAGTTCGTTTGTTATTAAATAATTCTTTAGTTTGTTTTTGAAGGATGTTATAGCACTGCTGCTTTTGTCCATGACTCTAGTCACGGGTTCAAACCCCGCCCGAAGTATATGAATTTTTAAGATGGAGAAATCCAAGGAACAAGTCCTCGAGGAGGGACTTTAAGCTGCATGAAACCAAGTGCAAAAAGAACAGTTAAGTCTCGTAGAATGCGACGGGTGCTCATGTAGCACGAATGGGGACGAATAGAGGGACATGGAAATTTATAGGAAAACCAGAGTGAAATAAAGCGCCAATGGGAGAATAATATCAACCCTGATTTGTGGGAACTGAATTAAAAAGGAAATGAATGGAAGTCATTAGCTCAGATTAGGGAACTATGGAGAGCTCATGTCCGCGCGACCATAAACCTCGTGGTTCGATAGTATCAGTGAGTTAGTTATAGGTTTCGAGTAATACAATTTGAACCTAGTAATTTCTCTGGCAATAAAGAAAAATTAGAAAAAAATTAACAGGTTGGTTGGCTCTGGGGTTTCAAATCGGGATGTCTCATAATCTAATATGAAACAAAACCTAGGGAAACAATACATTCGTGTATTAAAAGATTATAACAAACAACAAGACCACGCCATTTTATATTTGTGATGTTCCGTTTATCTATTTGTAAATCTGTGGTAATACAATCTGGCTTATCACCCTCTCTGTGAAGTTGAGTAATAAAATAAGATCGATTAATTGATACATCTTGACCCAAGCGCGCGTAAATGTTACACGGAAGCTCCACACTCTGCTGTAATTGGTTACTGTGTTCGCGACTTGACATGACAACCAATGCGCTTTTGTGACGTCACGCAGAGAGTTCAATTATCAGTGGCGTATATTACAACATAATTAAGTATTATTGACTCTCGTCGATTTAAAAAAACCTTGAAAATGAAATATCTCACTAAAATTAATACTTACAGTAACACCAACATATTTCATTTCATAAATATATGTTCATTATTTTAAAATACTGCATTTACAATTTTAATTAATTTGTACATAGCAAAAAATTGTATTTATTCTCCTTATAACCACACAATTCTGAAGGTTCACAATGCCAAAAAAATAAATAAATAAACAAGATTAGTTTGTTATCTGCAAATTAATCCATAATGATCAGTGTATGTATTTTTTTATATTCTTGTAAGCCCATGTTTCCCTTAACAGAGATTTAGGCGCTCTCCCTCTACAGGGAAGAATTTGAACCATACTAATTTAGTTACACTTGTTTTCGTATAGATGTCATTTTTTGAGTGGTCCGTGGTCAGCGTTCTGCCTCATACTGACATCTAGGAAATCAAGATACTGCTAAGACGGGAAAATTCGGTAAATTTTGCTTAGAGGCCTTTTCATTCAGGCTTAAGGATTTTTTACGAGCCTGAAAATCTTCAGACTCGGGACCCACGGCTTAAAGTCCCTCCCGGAGGACTTTTTCCTTGGATTTTTCCATCCTAAAAAATCCATCGACCCCGGTCGGGTTTGAACCCGCGACCCTCGGGACCAGAGGCAAGGAGCATAACCACTAGTCCACCGCGGCCGATTTTTTACATATGTGAATAAAATTTAAAAAAATTGGAAAAAAACCTATCTTAAATATTTAATCACAGGTGTATGTTTGAGGAACTAAATACATATAAAACATTTATGATAAGTTTCCCAGTTTTCGAATAAAATATATAAGACCAGGAGTTATTTAATGGATTGTGCTGGTGGTTTTAAGCCATTATTAGGTACTTACGTTTAAAAAGAAAAAGAGGATAAATAAGAGTAAATATTTTTTGAAAAACTGAAAAAAAGAAAAAAAAAAGTTAGGGAATTGGATCTAGAAAAGATGTGACTCTCTCTGTACAATAATTTGGTATTACCCGTTTAAGGAGTAAGCGCAGTTGTTGACGGAGGGCACTGTAGTCGTGTTTATGCGGGAATAGAACACGTGACACTGCTATCTATGAGTGCAGAGGGGAATGGGACGTGGGACGTTGACAGTGAACACTGCCTTACATGACGTCACGTGTAGCAACAAACAGAGCTTCGTAATTCTTCCGCCTGCAGAGATATTTTGAATGACTAGTCAGTAAGAGCAACCATTTGTATTGTTTATGTTCTACACCGGAACTATTCTAAATTAATTTATTTAATATTTGCTGGATAAAGTAATAATATGTGCAGTAAAACTGTGTTGTATGATGTGTATGATGTTGATGAGGAAGAAGGTAAAACCCAATGCCGACGCGCAGTCTAATTCTGTCGAAAAACATCACGGGAACTGCGAGTTTTAACGGCCCAATACACGCGACGAAGGATCATTATTAACAACTTTTCTACACAAAAATGCACTGCGGAGGGATTTCGAATTTAATTCAGGCTTCTTCTGCAGGATCCAGATAAGGCCTGTCAAACTTCAGAAGTACTGGGAGCCAAAATATTTAGATAATTTTCACTAAGGCAGAGGCACTAAGAAATGTTACTTAGATGAATTTAACAGTACAGTATCAATCCATAGCATTTTCATGCTATGCTTGCAGCTTTACTAGGGAATTGTAGGTGTGGTAGCTTCCCGTTGCTTTCCACACCGGTGATGATGATGATGATGATGGGCATATGATTTCGGGGACCGTTTGGGCCTTAAAGTTTTCCTGACATTTGTCTTACAGGTGAGGAAAAACCCCAATAAAAACCTCACCCAGAAAAACTGCCCCGACCGGGGATCGAACCCGGGCCCGCTGCGTGACAAGGCAACACGCTATCTCTAGACCACAGCGGTAACAGATCAAATTGTCAAAATAGGTATTACAAGTAGGCCGAATTACAGAAATCAATGAGCTCTGAGGATTATCCGACTCCAACACTAAATACCAATAAAATTCATATCAAATTCCGTTGAGGTGAATAGTCATAAGATAAAAATTTAAAAACATTAAAATGCACCTGTTGGCAAGTGCCGTCGTCCCAAACTTCATGAAAATGACGTATTTTAGATATAATTTGAATGCCTTTCGGAAGTTAACTTCCATCATCAACAGGATGAGTATTCGCTACTAGTTGTTGTTGTAGATGTTGATGGTCTTGATGCGTCGCTAGTAGCAACTGAAGTTGATGTAACTAAGATGCTGCAGACGTTGATGTTGTCAGTTAACTCTGTCAGTTGCTACTAGCGACGCGTCAAGGCCATCAACGTTTACAACATCTTTGATACATCAACTAGTAGCGCATACTCATCTTGCTGATGATGGAAGTTAACTTCCGAAAGGTCTCCAAATATTATCTTAAATACATCATTTTAATAGAGTTGATGACGTCGGCACCTGCTAACAGGTACATTTAATTTTTTTTTAATTTTTATTTTATGTCCATCACTGAAGTAGGGATGTCCACCTATTTGTTAGTAACTGCCAGTCTTAATAGATGCAGCAAAGAATCATCACTGAGAGAGCTCTTTTACTTATTTTTTATGAATTTCATGTTAAAGAAAGCACTTCAACATAGATAAGTGCTGCAGAACACTGAGCTAAGCTGCAAACCAAAGTTTCTAAGCTGAGGAAGTAGTTATATATGGTTGAACACTCTTTCAGACCTGGTTTGAAGAAAATAATCAACTTGAAGATCGCAGAGCTCTAGTTAATACATCGATGGCTGATTCTCAATATCCACAATCAAAGGGCCATTGAAATGAAGCAGTTTACCCATAACATTTTCAAAGTCAGAAAATCTATGACCGAATTCTTGAATGGTACCTTAAAATATTATCACAAAACTCTGAAAAATCTCCATCTTCAATTTCTCCTGACAGCTCTTGACAAGGTGAAAAGCTGTTCAATAATATCTTGATAAAGTTGACTTAAGAAGTTTAAACTTATTTTTGAAACCAGTAACTTGACCAAATAACACTTTTTGCTCCGCCCTGAAGTCTCTGGTTCAAATCATTCAAGTATTGTGTCAGGTCTGTCATGAAAGCAAGCTGCCTTAGAAAGTTTGGATCTTCAACCGATCGAAAGAATTTTAAAAAAATGTACACAATATTTGGTACTGAAATTTCATATATTTGTATATAAACGAGGGTTGGGGCATAAGTCATGGCAACTATTTTTTTTGAGCATTAATACAGTTTTCATGTTCCAGAATCATTACATCACACCTTTTTATTTTTTTCACTCTTTTTTTACGGCTTGGGACACGAATGGATATTACAAGTGCTGTTCAACAACACGACCAGATTCACACATGGTGAAGAAAGTGGTGAAGCAGATGGCAATCGGCACCTCTCACATGGTTGGCAGCGTATTGTGAACGGTGCAGGAGACTACTTTCAGGGCCTGTAGAATGAAAGAGAATGAGTTAGTGAGTGAGGAAGAGAGTAAAAAAAAAGAGAGTGAAAAAATAAAAAGGTGTGATGTAATAATTCTGGAACATGAAAGCTGTATTGATATGACAATTACCTTAATAAACATGAGGAGCAAAATGTTGGCGTGTTGTTAAATTCCTTAAATTTCGTTTATCCCTTGTTCTTTCATATGTCTATTTTAGATTTACACCCACGCTCAAATTCTCACAAAAAATAGTTGCCATGACTTATGCCCCAACCCTCGTATATATATTGCTTATTTGATATAGGTGCTTCATTATATTGTGAGTGAAGAGTCTTGAAAATGTAATACCTTTTCTCAAGAAGGTCCTTGCAAAACTGTACCTGTAGGCGCATTCTCGGAATCATTTATTTCACAATTAATCGTTCAAGATATCTAAAATGCACGTATATATATAAAAATAAATGTATACTTAATTAATACAACAAAATTGTAATAACGTAAGGTAATTAGAATAAGACGAGCCACTTTTTACTTCTTCTGACCCCTTTTAAAACCATATCTAGGCTACTGAAATAATTTTCCTGATTGGTTATTAAAATAGATGAAGAGACAGGTGAATGGAGAATACTACATAACAATGATATACATGGTCTTTATAGGAGGCCAGATACAATAACAACAGTTAAGTCTCGAAGACTGCGATGGGCAGGGCATGTGGCACGAAAGGGGAATGAAAGACATGCATGGAAGCTTCTTGTAGGAAATCCAGAAGGAAAACGCCCAGTTGGTAGACCAAGAATGAGGTGGGAAAATAACATTAACTATGATTTGAGGGAAGTAGATTATACAGGAGAAGATTGGAAAACATTAGCTCAGGATAGGGATATATGAAGAGCTTATGTCCGCGCGGCCATGATCCTACGGGTTCGATAGTGCCAGTGAGTTAGTTAGTTAGATTGATTATTTAAAGTAATATATTCTTCTGTGTGTCTAGGTATTCTTTGGCGCAGATTACAGTACATGTTTATTATTTTTAATGAGGTGGGAGAATGACATTAACTATTATTTGAAGCATATGGAACATATAAGGAAGGATTAGAAAATATTAACCTACGTTATGGACGTATGGAGAGCTTATGTATGCTCGGCCATGAACCTTCGAATTCGTTAGTGCCAGTGGGTTAGATAGTTTTAGTTAGAGATGCATATACAAGATATTCATGTACAATTTTTACATTGAACCAATATTTGCTATTTAAGGACAAATGAGAATACAATGTAATTTATGATGTGAAGATTTCTTGGAGAGATGTCACGCCACTGATACTTGAGCAGCATTGATTTCGCTTCTCACAGCACCCCGTACGCACCCACTCACTCACCTTCCTTTAACTGAGTGAGAACCCTGCTGATAAACCGGCAGGGGGGTTCCCCGGGACAACTATATGCAAATGTCTTCCACTTTATTTACAACATTAATTTAATGTGCACTGCGACAGAATTGCATTCTGCAACACGCGCTGCAATCAGCTCAGCTTAGCGGATACAAAGCACGCATAACTACAAGCCAATAACAATATACTTATCATTAAAGTAAAGAAATTTTACCTAATTTAAGGAAAGACTGTCGTGAAGAGAAGAAAAAAGTGGCTCAATCCAAACAAATTACATCTCTGATTGTGGTTACCTGATAATATTATTACAATTTGTTGTGCTTAATAATAATAATAATAATAATAATAATAATAATAATAATAATAATAATAGCAATGATAATAATAATGATAACAATAATGATAATTATGATAATGATAATGATAATAATATAATAATAATAATAATAATAATGATAATAATAATAATAATAATAATAATAATAATAATAATAATAATAATAAGTAAAGTGATCCCACTACATGTCTCGGGAGGCCCTTGGGGTAGTAGGAGGTTGAGGCTCCTACTTTTTCTAGACAATCGACACTTGATATCAGCCGGGTTGTCAGCCCTGCGTGACGGCCGTCTTTACCCACAGAACAAGTGCCTGGTACTCATTTCCGTTAGAGGCTGAGTCGATGGCAGGGCCATAGTGCCGCCACAAGGTTTTGGTCAGTTTAAAAATCCTGACCCCACCGGCACTTGAACCCTCGACCTTCCGACTTGTAGCGCAGTGCCTTAACCACTACGCTACGGCGTGCCCCCATTTTATAATAATAATAATAATAATAATAATAATAATAATAATAATAATAATAATAATAATAATAATAATGGCTTTATTTTACCTGGCAGAGTTAAAGCATTAAGGCCTTGTCTACCACTCAACAAGGAAATACAAAATATAAAAATTATTCTTACATCTAAATATTAGAATAAACAAAATTATTGCATGATACATCTATAAAATAATTATTATTTACAACATATTTCGATTTAATCTAGTTTTAAAGAACGAAATATAGGATGCATTAGTTTTAAAATATACATCCATTTTTTTAAAGATTTCTTATACCAATCACTCAAAATTATTTTTGGCTATTCCATGCCACCGTACTACCACTGAATATTTGATAGGAGAATAAGTGACTTTTAGCGTCGTGTTGGCCAATGTGATAACACATGTTCCCGCTATAGCCAATTTCCTTCGCTCGCATATAAGGGGATTCTATCCCAGGAGTACAACTACATTAGTGGGCAAGTTAGGATGAGAAAATAGGAAAGTTAGTGTTAGATGGGCAACCCTAACTTGTACTAGTTTAGGCTAGTTAGGGGGAAAAATTGACAAGTTACTAAACTAGATAATTTAGCGTTCACTTGTTTTTTAGAGGTTTTTACGATAACTTGGCTAAACTTAATCAGTGACTAATATATATTTACATTGCAAATATGCTGATTTTAGATTAATTTAAGCTCAACTTCTCACTTTAATTAAAGTCATTTTTCACACATTTTTTGGAGGAAAAGATCTATATATAATATATTTTTCTCGGGTAAATATTCACATACTGCAAAAAATTGTGTGTTTTCCGTATTTTTTATTTGAATTTATGTTTTGGCATGATGCCATAGAACCCCTCTTTTTTTAAAATCATCATCATCATCATCATCATAGTACATTCACGAATTTAGGCCATTTGTTTGCCTGTTTCGGCCTCAAGAGAAACACCACCCAAAATTCTTTTGAGTGGACGTCCTGGTCTTCTTCTTCCTGCAGGTTGATATCTTAACATTTGTTTGGGTATTCTGTGATCTTCCATTCGATGAACATGTTGTATCCATCTTGACTTATAATCAGAAATTTTGTTTTCTAAAGATTCCATGTGTAATTCTTCTAAGATGTCTTCATTTTTTTTGTGATCTAGTAGTGTGTATCCTGCAGTCCTCCGAAGATATCTCATTTCAGCAGATCTAAGTCTCTGTATATCCTTCTGTTTCAACGTCCATACTTCGCTACCATACAAAAGAGTTGGAAGAGCCAGTGTTTTATACACTTTTAATCTTGAATGCTTTTGGACTAACTGTGGCTTGAAGATAGAATTTATTAATCCTAAAATTCTTAAAAATTTAGATATTTTTGCATTTACATCCTTTTCTTCTTCATATGAGATATTGCATCCTAGATATGTAAAATGATTCACCTGCTCCAAAATTGTATTGTCCAGTACAATTTTACTTCTGTCTTTTTAAAAATAATATTGAATATTCGCCATTGATATACATAGTAGAGATACATTTTTTCTCATATTCTGCAATATATCAAATACTTAAATGTTAACTAAAAGTTATCATTTTACAGTGTGTCCCATTCAAACCTCCCACATCTTAATTAATCGTAACTCTCAAAATATGCGGAATTATGCATTGAGGTTGGTATTAAAAGAAAGAGAAACTCAAAGGACGTTTGTTTTTATTGTTCCAATTAATTTATCTGTCGCATGTTGGACAATAATGACATAAAACCACATTCGCCAGACATCACTCCACTGGACTTCTTCCTCTGGAGGCATGTAAAAGACCGTGTGTTTGCGACTCCAGTACAAGATCTTCATGATTTACGAACCCGTATCATTGACACAATTGCAACAGTACCAATGGACATGTTGGACAGAACGTAGCACGAAATCGAATACAGACATATTGTTCGTGCTACTAATGGCGCACATAATGGTGTTTTAGTGTATGACACTGAACATTTTTTGAGTTTCTGTTTCGTTTAATACCGGCCTCATATCATAGTTCCGCATACTTTGTTAGTTATGATTAATTAAAATGTGGGAGGTTTGAATGGGACATCCTGTATATAAAAATCTTCCTTAGCAGCTTTATTACTGCATCGAAAATATTTTTAATGCAGGCTATGATAGAGTTTTCCATATAAACTATTGATAAATGTGTGGTTTTTGAAGCACTGTTTGACTGAATCTGCTACAGAACTTCATGACGAAATGAATCATGTATCACGAAAATTTCGTAGTACTAAGAAAAAGTATCAACATGGTGATTTTTCAGAAATTATTTATATGTTATTTCAGATTGAATTATATTGTTTATTAAATCTAAATATTTTATTAATTTCAGTTTTTAAATGCTCTTGAGCGACATATCACTAAGAATGCATAGGTGTAGTTGGGAGTAGAATATTCGGATGGAAGTTAGTGAACTGCATGTCTTAGATATGAACTGAATTTAGCTCTCTGAGGATAGAGATCAATGGAAAGCCTTAGTGAATATATCATTGAATGTAAAGCTCCATGAATCATATAATTAAATTATAATATTACAATTAACGTTTAATGCGGTTATGTTTAAGAGAATAATAAGGTGAATAATTTTACATATCTAGGATGCAATATCTCATATGAAGAAGAAAAGGATGTAAATGCAAAAATATCTAAATTTTTAAGAATTTTAGGGTTAATAAATTCTATCTTCAAGCCACAGTTAGTCCAAAAGCATTCAAGACTGAAAGTGTATAAAACACTGGCTCTTCCAACTCTTTTGTATGGTAGCGAAGTATGGACGTTGAAACAGAAGGATATACAGAGACTTAGATCTGCTGAAATGAGATATCTTCGGAGGACTGCAGGATACACACTACTAGATCACAAAAAAAAATGAAGACATCTTAGAAGAATTACACATGGAATCTTTAGAAAACAAAATTTCTGATTATAAGTCAAGATGGATACAACATGTTCATCGAATGGAAGATCACAGAATACCCAAACTAATGTTAAGATATCAACCTGCAGGAAGAAGAAGACCAGGACGTCCACTCAAAAGACTTCTGGATGGTGTTTCTCTTGAGGCCGAAACAGGTCAACAAATGGCCTAAATTCGTGAATGTACTATGATGATGATGATGTTTAAGAGAGTACTTTTAAAGGGGGGAAACTTACAAATTGATTAGGAATGTTCAGTTATAAGGTCATTGAAAGATGACTATAAGTATATTGAAGATATTGGAAGGTACGAAAATTATTTATATTGTTCGTTACATCAAAATACTCAATCATCATCATGAAAACACCCTGAAACATCTGTTGGTAAGGTTCGTTGTTATTATATAGATCGATTAAATTTTTAGTATTGATAATAGTTGGGGGAAAAATAGTAAAATATTATACTGGGAATAAAATATGTATACAGTTAGGTTATGGATGTATAAATGGAGGATATTTTATGAAAACTGGCATTGTTTCAATCACTGTCAATAATAAAATTGCGGATCTCTCGCTGGGATTTATTTTAATAACCGTACTGACGTATTTCATAGCTGCTTTTCAAAATTCAATTTAATATCAAATTCATTTGTATTGTAAATCATATTCTAATGTTAATATTTCTATGTTTCGTTTATTTATCATCAGAGGTACCATTATCAAACATTATGTGACATAACTGTTGTTTTAAAGATGCTCCAACTAAAACGTGACGCAACAATTAAATTAGTCTATTTCAGTTGTTTTGTTATTAAAAGTTTTTTTTTGTTTTTTTTTTTTTTGTTTTTTGCGCGATGGTGCGTTTTGTCGTACTTACAGCAATGGCGATCATTATTAAAAGTTTAACTTTCCTACATTTCGGGGTTCCCAACCTAAATAACTATACTATAATATTACCTATTACAAACCTCGTGCAGGAAGTAAAACCACTGCCCTCCATGTATACTTACGTGCAATGTATATACAGAAAATATCCAAAAGGTAGTGTTAATATACATTATACGAAACAAATCACTGCATTTTAAATTAACTGAAATTTATTTGAAACAATATAAAACAATAAACACGTACTTGCGGCCATGTTATCAATAATTGTTCTCAAGGCCTCCTGTTGTTTCAACTAATAAACATTGCCCACACTGTTAACGTTAGTCAATCGTTTATAATGAACGCAAATATTTCCAACAAAGATGTTATTATTTTACTATTATTTATTATTTTGAAAACATCATCGCTCAAAAAATAATGTACAACGCATGTTTGTGTGTTTTACAGAATCTCGGAAATTAAAAACCTCGCTCTCGCTCGGTTTTTAAACATATTTCCTCTATTCAGTAAAAACCACTTCCCAACTTCGCATCGTAATATACTATTTATTCAATGCCCCGGGTTGTCATTTCGTCATTTCTGGGGTTAACTTCTAGCATTGGTGTAATTGTAATCCTCTTCTGAGATTAGCGCCTGGAAGGAGAGGTTACGTTTCCCCGCTGATAAGATGGGTAATAATGATGATGATGATGATGATAGTGGTGCGCCAGGAGAGTCCTTAATCCTAAACTTAATCTAAGGCTAATATTAATGATGATGATTATGATTGATATATGATGTTTGGGACCGTTTTGGCTTTAAGGTTTCCTGACATTTGTCTTACGGGTGAGGAAAAAACCTGAGAAAAACCTCATCCAGGAAACTTCTCCTGACCGAGACTTGAACTCGGACCCAATGCGTAACACAGCATGCTACCTGGAAACCACAACGGTTAGAACATATTAGTTACATTTGTTAATTTCAACTTTTTTAGATAGAGCATCCTGAATAATTATACAATAACACAGAATGTTCATAAACTGTCATTACAAAATTATAGGATTTTTAAAACCCTCAGGGGTCCTCATCTAGGGGATATGTGGATGGCGACCACAAGGTGCCCAAGCTGAGCAAAACATTTCTTCCACTTACTTGTGTTTTGCACTCTTTTAACTTTACTATCTAACCTCTCTTGGTTAACTCTTGTTTTTTCGACCCCGACGCTATTAGGACATCCGAGGGCTAGGGAGTCTTTCCTTTCTTCCATTTCTTCTTTCCTTTATTTTATTTTCTTTTCCAGAAAAGTCTGACCAGAGGCTATAAGATGGCAGCCCCATCACTGGTCTTGCCTTCCTTTGGTCAGGAACCAATCGAAGGGACTATTATTATGCTTTCAAGTCTTATACGAGAATTTCCCAGAAATTTTCTATAGGATCGTAACAGGCCTTGGCCTAATACTTGGAAGGAAGAAGAAGAAGAATTTTTAAAGGGCATAAGTAGATATCTTTTGAATAGGACCTTTGTCCGCAAACGTACTGTTTTCTTGCTGCAGGTACAAAAATGTCTCATTAAGCATTTAAATTTCTCCCGTCTGCTCCGGATAAATCGATAGTAATTTAATGATTTGACTCAATAACGAGTGACACCTGTATTGGACACATTCTTGGTAGATGTGTAATTGGGTATCCGTCGGCGCCTCTGGTTTCATAACGATGGCGTACCACCCCATTTTGCACGTGACGTTCTTGATCACCTAAGCCAATGTTTCGATAAGAAGCAGCCAGATTACATGGCCTTCACGATCGCCGGATTTAACTCCACCAGAATTTTTCAGTGCGGCCACACATGAAGTATCTGATGTTTCAGAATACTGTGGACACTGTAGAAGATCACCTGTCTGTTTCTCCTTCCTCATTTCAAAAATTTTCCTAAGACATTTATTCACAAATACTCGTAATCTTTTCTCTTCTTTCAGTGTGAGACCATATTTCCAATACATATGGTATAACTAACTAAAAGAATAACCGTTATATATATATATATATATATATATATATATATATATATTGGTTTAACATTTTTTATAGAATTTTTGATGGCAAACATCTTTGTAAAGCATGATAACACGAGATACCATAGTGTTTATTTAGCGATAAATCATTTAATTTTCTTGATTAAATAACTGATGATTAGAGACCGGATTATATGCATTTACGTGTTGCATATACATTTGCATATTTATATCTTTTTCACTTGTTATTGCACATTTTAACTAAAAACTAGTGATAACGCTTATTTTTGCGCTATATTTACAACATTTTAAAAATCTGTGTTGTTTTACAATGAAATTTCGAGGCCATCAAAAGTGTAGTAAAGGATTTCGATAGTGCAGAGGCTTTGGCAGTTTGTCAGTAGAAGGAAGCATTTAACGGTTCCAGCATAAAAAATGCTGGAATTAGCACTCATTCTTCCCATACACCTACAACTCAAGGTTTGGCGTTTGGCGTTAACGGGTTCTATTCTGTTAATGGATAAAATCCGTCAACTGAATTCCTCATTGCCGGAGGTATCTCCAAGCAAACTTAATAAAGAAAAGTTTGAAAACATTTTGAACTATATCCCAGACTTTGAACCTTTGTGTCAAATGAATGGTTTTATAAATGTGACGGGCGAGCTTTTGCCAGAAATAATATGTGACCAAATAGCACTCAAATTCAAATACTGCCCAGTTACTTCAGTTGACGTAGAGCGGTCCTTTTCCGTTTATAAACTTAGCCTATTTTGAGCGATCGAAGACACAACCTTACCACCGAACATTTGGAACAGTACCTTATCGTTTCTGTTTACAATAGTAGCTAAATGTAGAATATTTTAATTTTTGAACAATACTTTTGCCTGATAGTGATTGATAATTTATAATTTATCAGTGATAAATGATAATATTAATAAATAGATAATAAAATACTAATTACTATGTTAATTTAGACATAAACTATCTCATAAAGTAATCATTATGATTTTTTATTATATGGTATTGCATATATTGACTTTTTTTATACACATTTTAAGCATTTTTCATGCATATTTCGAGCTTGTTATGTTGCATATAATCCCGTCTCTACTGATGACTGTACAAGTTTACTTTCATTTCACATATAAAGTACTCTATTTCTTCTTAATGAACAACAGATTATAAAAAGATAAGATAAAGTGATCCCACTACACCACTTTATGTATGTCGGGTTGTCAGCCCTACGTCACGGCCATCTTTACCCCCAGAACAAGCATCTGGTACTCATTTCCATTAGAGGCTGAGTCGACCCCAGGGTCATGGTGCTACCAGAAAGTATGGATCAGTTTAAAAATCCTGACCCCACCGGCATTCGAACCTTCGACCTTCCGGCTTGCAGCGTATTGTCTTAACCAGCTACGCTACGTCATGCCCCCACAATAACGAAACGAATATTGGATTTTTTTTCTTTCGTTAACAATGTATCTCGAATTAACCTCTGTCACACAATTATCTGACTTTACCCTACAATAGATAAATAATTGGTACAACAGGTAACTTGACACTTGTACCACAAAATGCATGGGATAATCGAAGAATTGTGGTAAGAGAGATACTGCATTTTAATTGTAGAGATACAAAACACACTGGATGTCGTGAATCGAGAATCACGCAAGTGGAAAAGAACCAGTTGACACCAACAAAGAGAAAGTCAATCTGTTCCCTGATACCTGAGATTATAATGCGACAGTGTGAACATGGGATCAGATTCGCAACTATGCAAGCGTTACATTCACCGTGGAAATCTCCAAAGAAAAACCTGAACAATCTTCGTATTCACAAGTGAAAATTCTCTTCAGTTAAAGAACAGTTCTAATAAATTCATTTTTGAAAGTTCAAAACTTGTTTCTATATAAAATAAAATAAATCAAATTTTGTTTTGTACTTCGAAAAGTATATCACGACAGACATTCACTACAGATTTGGGTGGTGCCAAGATCTGAATTTGTGATTACAGTTAAAGATGCCAGTTATATGTTTCCGTGACAAAAGTATAACTTTTTAACAGAACAATTTTTTTTGTCCTATGTTATCAGGTTGTCTTTTATAACATTTCTGGCTTTCCCCCCTGGCATTGGGAGAATTGTAATATATTTCTTAGGTTGAGTCACCTGGAAGGCGCAGTTACGTCACCTCGATAATATGATGGGTTATAAATGATAATGAATCGCCAGAAGAGTCCTTAACCTAAACTTAATCCAAATTCTAGAACATGGACAACCAAAGGAATAATTCCTTTTAAAAAATTCGTATGGTCCAACCGGGAATCCAACCTGGGACTTCATGAACTGTTATCAGAAACGGTGACCAGTAGCCCATGAGGCTGGTCACAAAACAAATGTAATATCTAAATAGTATTGATGATGATGATAATAATACTAATAGTTTTTTTTTGTCCAATGCTCCAGGTTATCATTTCGACATTTCTGGTGCTCTCTCCTGCCATTGGCTTAATTGTAACCCACTCCTGAAGTTGGGGCCCCCAGACGACGGAGTTACGTTACCCCGGTGATATGATGTGTTATAAATGATAATGAAGCGCCAGGAGAGTTCTTACCTAAACTTAACCTAAATTCCAGACCATTGGCAACAACAGGAATGATTCCCTTCAAGGAAAAATTCCCTATGGTTTGACCGAGAATCAACCCGGGACCTCATGAACAGTAGTCAGAAACGCTTACCACTAGCCCATGAGGCTGGTCTAATACTAATAATAGAAAACAATAAAAATAACAATAAGTTTGGGTACATTATTAAATGACGCACATAATAATTTAGGACATTTACGTCGCAATGCAAATCATGGAAGAGCTGGCAAATTCTGCTAAGAAGCATCTTATTTCAAGCTTCAGATTTTTTACCGTGACGTAAGTCTCTGACACGGAATTCACAGCCTAAAGATACACCTAGATAATTGAAATCTTTTACTTGTTCTAGCGTTTTGTCATTTAGTACTATTTTTATTATTTCCATTTATTGTCACACTGGGCCCTGCTTTTGTTTTTGTTGAAGAAATCACACTTAACCCATGAATTGTTAATCAACATATTACCTGAATGAAAAAAGAAATTTTCAAAATTAATTCGTATCAAATTTCCGTATGCTTTAATATCTTGACAGAAAAATTTAATGGTTATGCTTGTTGCTTGGTTCATATAGAAGGTGATTGGAGGGTTCAAACTTGGAAATTTTCTTCGCCTTTTAGATCACACACAATGCTTCATGGATAAAATACAGTTGAGAGCACTTTTTTTTTCTTCCTGCCCCCTTGAATCTTTCCTCCGTGTGCGACTTCAACAGCCACAGGTGTCATTTTTGTACGAATGAATTGTTCCATACAGAATTAATGACGGATGAAGACTTTTTTTCACAAAGTGTAGCACTGCGAAAGTTTGACCAGTTTATATCTAGTAAATGCTTCACTTAGCTTCCTATTTTTAAATTCATGGCAGTACACACCGAGATGTTAAAAGTTACTGCAGTTGACATAATTCAAGACTTGTAAATAGGACGGAAAGAAAGTGATGTTTACACAGGTAAACTGTATTGCCTAACTAAAATGAAACAATAGCTTTTCAAGGAAGATCCAAAATAATAATAAATGATTATACTATTCAATAATTAAAACAAACTCCGCCATGGACGGTCCGAAGCCCGGATGAGAAAGGAGGAGGGGGAGAATTAACAACCTCATTAAACAAACCAGGGTTCAGTTGGCTCTGACTGATAGTACCCTATAAGGGACCCTAGCCAGGGTTACTGTGAAGACCTCAACGGCAGAGTCGGTGCAGAAGGAGTCCTTCGACACGGCGGATCTGGCGGAAGAGGCAACCCAATCTCTAAGGGAAATAGAGAAACGCTACCTTGCGGTGAAGAGGAATCTTCAAAGCCTATGGGAAGAAACCCCATGCAGAAAATTTCCCGGTCCTCTAGGTTGGGGGTTTGTGCTGCGGGCTAACTCCCCACACATTAAAAAAATCATACAATGCTAAAAGACCAAACGAAGCAAAGCCGGGTGCAAAAAAAGTTCATAAGCTTTGGATGTTTGGCACGGGAAGACGGCAGCAGCTGTAAAAAAACCCGAAGATAGAGAGATAATTAAAACAAATTTAATAACTATATTGTATGATAATTAATTGATAAGCATTCAAAAGGAACGAGATATGTATATAATAAATTAAAATTTTATTTATTATATAATTATATAACAACACAATTCTGTTGATATGCATAAACGGTCGACAAATTTCATTCAGACGCCTCGCTAAATAAGTCTAATCTATTCTATTCTATTCTTTCATCAGGTTCGATATTTCTATACTACGACACCGGACTCAGGGGTTTTTCTTCCCATTCGAAAAATAAAAATATTAATCAGGGGTTAATTACGTTCTTTTAATACATTAATCCCGGTTGGAATTGCACCTTCGAAGCAGAGGATATTAGTAACCACTATCTACTGGTAACGACCATTATTGTGGTTATACAAAAAAATATAATTTTCAAAGATAATATATAATGGATATACTTAATAAAACCTAGAATTAATTACCGTTATATCTACTTTACCAAAAAATTCTCTACTCAAATTACAATTCTATTAATTCCAAAAAGGAGTTGTGAAGAGGGATAAAAAGTAAATTGTAATAAATAAATAAATATATACATATATATCTGATTCGATTACCTGATATTGTTACTTTTAATTAGTTATAGGTATACATTTAGCTTAAAAAATATAGTGGTATTTTTAGATATGTTAAAACATTCATTCCGACCTATTTGTAATCGAAGTTTGGTCATTACATAGTCATTTAAGGTACAGTTTTCTTATCTTCTGTAACAAATAAAGTATAATTTCAACTACAAGTAGTCATTGTATATAACAATCTGCCTTGAACATTTTATTTTATATTTGTAATATTTCGAATGCAATGTAGACTATGATCCAATTTTAAATTTGAGAAGAAACAAGTATTTTTTAGATATGTAAGCAAAAAAAAAAAAAATCAATTTTCTTTGAAACCTAGAAAACATAATTTTAGTGCTTCAATATCTATACTTTCTTTCCTGTACACTAAACTTTGGAGATAAATAAACACATGACCGAACTCTATATTATATTGTTTCACACTTCTAAATTATATCGATTTTTATGGAGATTCTAATGACACCTCAAACTCCATTTTGACAAAAAAAAAAGACTTTTCCTGTATCCTCCATATCAACTGTTGATCAAAATATAGTTTTTGACAGAATAATTTACTGAATATGATAGTGGAATTTCATCGTACAGTGAGTAAACTATCCTCAAAATAATCAATTGAGTTGGTGTTTACTTGATGAAAATCCATATTTATTAATTAAATAAAAATAAAACGTAGTTTTTTTTTTATTTAATTAATATCCTCAAAATGTTATTGTCCTACTCAAGTAGTTCCTGAGAAAAGTCTAATAGTAAAGTGATTTTTGCGGAATTATTTATACATTAATTCGGATTGAATACTTTAAGAAATTAAAAAAATCCATGTATAATTTTAAAGCTTTAATTAACACAAAATATTTAATAATGTCAAGTAATTAGAATGAGATGTATGTTTTTTATTTATTTTATTTTTATTCTGAGCTACTTAATTTATAAAAATAAGGACTATATGCAGGCCTATATTAATTATATATTTTTTAAATATGTATTTTATATGTGTGTTTTATTTGAGTACAGTAGAAGGCCTAAGGCTTCACTCTGGGGGAATAAATACATACATAAATATTATGCTGATGACAATTTTCTAGGCTGATAAACCGTGGTCAAAGGTGGCTTTTTTGCCCAGACATTTCGTCTTCTGCTGCGGAAAACATTTTCGCGTTCCTGAATAGCTTCCTAGCTGAAGACGCTCCGGCGAATTCTCCAGCTTGGAACAGCTCATCCACTGAAAACATCTCCCACTGCCTACAACAGCAACTATCAGCCACTGCCTATCATCAGCCCGGAAAATATTCATCAGTGCTTAAACGACCGTGAAAGCCTTCATTCTACTATCAAACATTATCTTCTCTTTCTCCTTTTTTTCTCCATTGTAGTTTAACCTCTCCTTCATATGTCATTTTACCTGCTACACGCCGCCCGAGCCTTATACAGACCTGTCGGGAGAGGGATATTAAAATTTAGATGAAACACACCACTGTTTTGACCCCACAACGACATGACAACCCTTTACGAATGAGTGATCAACACTCATTTCAGGGCCACCATCGAAAAACACAACAGTAAGAAGAAATACATAATTCAATCACATGTTCATATTCTTACTAAACACAGCGAATAAGAGAATGATGATTAGGATGCAAGAAACCTCTGGAACAAGTAACACATGTTAATTATTTGAGTTGTAATTTTACTATAAACACAATAACTGAAAGAGACATAAATATGAAACTGTCGAAATTCCAAATGACATGCGGAACTATATATAAAACATTAAAGAATAAAACAAGAAGAGATGCTAGATTGAAGTTTTATATAAACATTGGCAGTTCCTGCATTACTTTATGGGTGCGAAACTTGGGTAATGACCAAAAAACTGCAAAGTAGAATACAAAGCGCAGAAATGAACTTCCTTAGAAGAACAAAAGGCTGCACAAGATTGGATTGGATAAGGAATGAAGATATAAGAACAGAGTTAAATTTATATCCATTGGATGAGAAAATCAGAGAATATAGAGAAAAATGGTTTACACACGTGGAAATAATGAATGTATTAAGATTACCAAGATCAGCATTCAACTACAAGCCAAGAGGTTCAAGGAATGTAGGAATGCCAGTGAAAAGATGGACAGAACAACTGTGAGGCGGAACAGGCAATTTGCCTAGCCCGTGAAGTGAAGAAGAAGAAGAAGAAGATGATGATTAGGATGGTCAGATAATGTTCGAAGATCGTTTGGGCGTTAACGATTCCTTTCAGGTGAGGAAAAAGCCCAGAAAAAACCATCATCCGGGAAACAGGTCCGGATCGGGATATAGCTCAGGCCCGCTGAATACGAGGTAACGATCCTATCCCGAGGCCACAGGGTGGACTTATAAAACATTATTATTATTATTATTATTATTGATGTTTTTGTTATTATATTTTGCCCCCTTTGCAGCGGTCATCCTTAATATATGTGTGTATAGCGATATGAAAAGAAACATCCAACAAACACGATCGTATACATGGATTCCTTCTAGAAGCCTCTTACATAAACAAGTTTAGAAAAAAAAATGCTAAAATGTCGATTTAAAGTGTCGATATGCAGATATGCGAGGTGTTTACTGTTATCCTTGAATTATCCGCTCGTTGACATCATCTCGTTTTGGCAAAGGGTCAACAGATGGCATATGAAGACGTCCTGATATGGCATTTCCGCATTCAAGAAATGCTAATACAACAGAGTTAGACATTTTTATATTGGCATTTCTCATACAGAATCGTGGCAGATATATATTCAAGCATATTTCACACTTGAAAATAATCAACTAGTTTTTTTCAGAAAATATTTATTATTATTTAAAACATTTCTTAAGTAAAATATCGAATAATATTACGAGTATTATTGACTATTTAACTCATGCCACAAATGCTAGTCAATGACCAATCACGTTTCAATTAATGTTTTACAACCAAAGACAGTCGTGTTTCACCTCGCTCTTTATCGATTTCTCGTTATCAGCTCCTGCTTTTGTGATAAAGAAAGATCCTCCTTTTTAATGTTCTGAACAGGTCAAAGCATTATTTTTCTCCAACAAATACATTGAATATAGCAAACAATGAAAAGGTTCCTTGATTTTACTGAGTTGTTTACTAAAAAATAAATGAATAACCCGTAATGTTGATTATGATTTATAGTTTGATGTGTTTCATTATTTCTCCATTTGGGTGCACTCTTACAATATTGCGATCTTATTTGACAATAAATAATATGATCAAGCAGCAGTGAATGAACATAACCTCACATGTCTGATTTGTTTTTCAAACATCGCCGTTTACATTAAATATATAAATATTTTAAAATAACTATAGTTAAACAATGATTTTTGAGTAAACACCTTAATTTTTTTCGTTATATAGTCCTAACAAAGCCACTCTTGATTTCCAAATTCTCTAGATAAATTCACTCCTCACTTCGTGAGTCGTGAATTCATCGATAATTTGGAAGTCACTCGTGGCATTACGTATGATAATAATATTATTAATTTTATTTATATATATACAGATTTTCAATGTTTACATATCATTATGGGCCTAAAGTTCTCTACTCGTGTCTATCCATCCACTCCACATCCTCCTGCCCTCTTGTTCTCATACCAGTTCTTATTTCTTGCATCCACGAGTTTCGAGATCTTCCTTTCTTTCTTCTTTTTCCAGGTGGACACCATTCCAATGCTTTTCTGGGCAACCTTTCTTCTTGTATTCGTCGCACATGTCCACATCAATTAAACTGCTTGTTTCTTACATTATATAAAATTGGATATTTGATATGTATATTTTTCTGGTATGACTTTTTTTTTTAAATTTTGAACATCTTGCTGCTCTCTTCAAGAAATCCATTTCCATCGACTAAGTCATTGTTCTAAGTTTTGTTGAATTTCTATAATGATGATAAAAATAATAATAATAATAATAATAATAATAATAATAATAATAATAATAATGATAATAATAATAACTAATAATATAATTATATAATAATAATATAATTATATTATTCTTGTTATTATTATTTATTTTGGTCCAATTCCAACAGATTGTCTTACATTTCTGGTATTGTCTCTTTGTGAAATTTCAATCAATACAAATAATATGATCTTTTAAACAATTTTATCAAAGAAATACACTAGGTATGGTCTCAATCTCCCTTTGGGGCACATTTCCTGGGCGAGTTACTTTAGGGAATTTTCCTCACCTATAGGCCAACGGGTATCAATCTCCCTTGGGGAAATTTTATCTGCGCATGTTAGGTTAAGGAATTTTTCTCATCTATAGGCCTTTGAGAAATGCTGGGAAACTTTAAGGTTCAAAAGAGTCTCCGAGCACCATTTTCTATTATTATTACCCTATAATACCCGCTTGTTTTTGTAAAACTGTATGAATGAATATCATGTCTAAAATATTCGTGTTGTACAGGAGGTGACCGTGGTATTGAGCTGAACACGCAACTCGTATCCTTGTATGGTCAAACATTATGCGCCTGATTAAAGAACCCTCTCCTGACCGTCGTGTGAATGTAAGACCCGAAAGGCATGGGGAACGTAAATGGACATACAAAGAGAGACGTTAAACTAAGATAGTGAGAGAGACAGAAAGAAAGAAAGAGGCTGACTCAGTCATTGGAAAAAGAAAACTTGATTACTGTATAAGATGCTTTATGCATTTAAAATACCAGTCAACAGCTGGTTTCACATCCACGTGTGTCATTTAAATGGCAGACAATCATCTAGCCAGTATAGAGATGATATGGGGTCAGTATGTCAAGTCCTCCAGCCTTTATAGTTGTTTTCTCATCCGACTGTGGCACAGGACTTGCATACATACATACATACATATATTGATATAATAATAATACTTATTATTTTATTTATTTATATATTTAAAATGACAAAGATATGTTTATAATGTTTTATCCTTCATTGAATCAGTGAAAGACATTTAGTAATACATAAAAATAATACAATAGCCTAAATACAAAAATGTTTATAAATACATATGATTATACTGAAATTGAAGTAAAAATGAATTAAAGTGACATTTTCAGAGAACCACCCATTCATATGCTGAAAGGCCAAGTGCAAAAGAAAGAAAGTTTCACATTTTAAATAAAATTCAGTGTAACGAAACTAATAAATTGTTTTTATATATATGATATGAAAATAAAAATGAATGCTCGAGTCGGGATTTGAACCCGAGTCTCTAAACTCTGTACGTTTAGCGCTCTAACGACCTGAGCTACCCAAGAATTCCAACACAAACATACATTTTTTCTTATACATGTAGTATTCTCAATTCACACAAGAGGTAGCGGAACTTTGTTCCGACTGACATCTAGCGGCTAACATAACAGTTAAGCAAATTTATATATATATATATATATATATATGTGTGTGTGTGTGTGTGTGTGTGTATGTGTGTTTGCGTGTATGCATGCTCTGCGACCGCCGCCTTTATCTCCAGAACATATAACTCGATTCTTGTTACTGTTAGAGGCTGAACCGATCCCAGGTCCATGGAACCGGAGGTTTAGGTCAGTTTAATATCATAAGTCTATCGGATCTCGAGTCCTTGACCTTCCGGTTTGTAGCGTATTGCCTTAACCAAAACACACCACACGTATAGGCATATATATCCATCCATCGATAGTAATTCTGCCCGAAGACAGGTCCTTCACTGCAATCATAGCATTTTCATGCTATACTTGCAGCTTTATTAGGGAATTGTGTAGGTTTGGTAGCTTCCCGTTGCTTTCCACACCGGTGAAGGATGATGATGATAATGATAATGGTAAGGATGATAATGATAAGGATGATGACCATATGATTTCGGGGACCGTTTGAGCCTTAAAGTTTTCCTGACATTTGTCTTACAGGTGAGGAAAAACCCCGATAAAAACCTCACCCAGAAAAAAAAATATATAGGTCTATACGTGTGTGTGATATATATAGGCCTATACGTGTGTGTGTGTGTGTTGGTTAAGGCAATATGCTACAAGCCGGGAGGGCAAGGACTCGATATACATATATGGGGCACACCGTAGCATAGTGGTTAAGGCAGTAAGCTACAAGCCTAAAGGTCGTGGGTTCGAGTCCAGGTGGAGTCAGAATTTTTAAACTAACCCAAACGTTCTGGCGGCACTATGACCCGGATATGAAAACCGGGCGCTTGTTCTGGGGGTAGAGGTGGCAGTCACGCAGGGCTGACAACCCGGCTGACATCAAGTGCCGATTGTCTAGAAAAAGTGGGAGCCTTAACCTCTTACTAGCCCAAGGGCGTCCTAAGACTGTGGTGGGATCCCTTTACCTTTATATATATGTAGGCTATATATATATATATATATATATATATATATTGCACTTCAATTGTTTATTTGTTCCATGTTACGCACAATAAACTGGGGACACTAATGGATTTAATTTTAATACGTCAACTGAAATACAGAAAATTTATCATATTTTCTGGTGAAAAATTCAGAATTTTTATTTCCTTACATTATGTTTATCCCTGGGTATATTATTTTGGAAGGCTGTGTAACTCTGTATTGTTAAATTTCAAAACATGACAACATTTATTAACACTAAAGAATTATAACTATGATAAAATTTAATCTTCAATATAAAAAGACACTTTGTGAAATGGAAGTATTCACTAGAATCAATTTTCATAAAGCTAGGAGTTATAAATCAGAAACAGTATTCCAAGCCAAACTAATTTTAACCAATAAACCAATTATCTTGGTCAATTTATTGCTATTTTATGGTCTTCAGCTTGTATTTCACTTCTGGATTTCCACTTCCTCATCCTCAGTGGCGTATCGGCGTTCAAAAAGTAAGCGAGTTAATATTTATATAAATATAATAAAATAATAATAATAATAGTCGTAATAATATCCTTCCATATAATTATAAGGCCTGATGGCCTATTACGATCTCAAGGCTGGCATTTCAATTCATCTTTTACTCGGAGGGTTCGAAGATCTATTTCCATGTGTCTGGTAGTAAATAATAGCTTTTGGGATCTGTCCATAAGCATATAACGAGAATATTATTATTATTATTATTATTATTATTATTATTATTAGTATTAGTATTTTAATACACAAGTGATCTTCTTGGTGATCAAATATTAAAAATATATATACAGTCAATATGCCCGTTTCACCAATTAATGTTTAAAAAGGTCAACAAGTTTCCACAGCCAAGCTGTCATTCTCAAGACCAGATATTGAGTCAATATATATATATATATATATATATATATATATATTTTTATTATTATTAGTATTATCCATCCATAGTAATTCTGCCCGAAGGCACGTCCTTCACTGCAATCATAGCATTTTCATGCTATGCTTGCAGATTTACTAGGGAATTGTAGGTGTGGTAGTTTCCCGTTGCTTTCCACACCGGTGAAGGATGATGATGATAATGATAAGGATGATTATGGTCATAAGATTTCGGGGACCGTTTGGGCCTTAAATTTTTCCTGACATTTGTCTTACAGGTGAGGAAAAACCCCGATAAAAACCTCACCCAGAAAAACTGCCCTGACCGGGGATCGAACCCGGGTCCTCTGCGTGACAAGGCAGCACGCTACCTCGAGACCACAGAACGGTGGACAGATTATAAAGTATTAATAATTGTTTATTTAAATTGGCAGAGTAAAGATCATAAGCCCTTTTCTTCCATCCAACCAAATTATAAAAAATATTATATACAGAAAAATTGCAGTACATAATATTCCGTAACATTAAATAAATAACTACATTACACTGGGCGCCTTATAAGATAAACGTTTGGCTGCTGGTTAGATCCTTCAGTACTCGCCGTTCATATCATTTTTATATAGAAGGATCCGCCAATAAGGACAATACATTTCCCGTAAACGGCCTCTCTATTTTTTTGTCACTCTGTTTAATTTTCGCTACACTCCAACCTGTAAACATCAGTCCTTTGTTCAGTGCTGGACACTCATATCGAATAGCTTAATAGCTAAGAATGAATGATACAATAATTTCTATAACATTCTCCGTAAATTCTATTGTGACTGACTTACCGGTAATAATTTCAACTATATATATATTATGAACTGTGGTCAAGAAGTAAAGCAGAGGACAGCAATGGCAAAAGAAGCTTTTAACAAGAAGAGAAGCATTTTCTGCGGACCTTTGGCAAAAGAATTACGGAAGAGGCTAGTGAAGTGCTTTGTGTGGAGAGTAGCATTGTATGGTGCAGAGACTTGGACATTACGACGGAATGAGGGAAAGCGACTGGAAGCTTCTGAGGTGTGGAGAAGAAAGGAACATATAAAATGGACAGACAAAATAAGAAATAAAGATGTGCTAGACAGAGTGGATGAAATAAGAACAATGCTGGAACTCATAAAGAAGAGGAAAATAAATTGGATTGGCCACTGGCTAACAAGAAACTGCCTGCTGAAGGATGTCCTAGAAGGAATGGTCAACGGAATGAAAGTTAGAGGCAGAAAGAAACATCATATGATAGACTGTATTAAAATAAATGGTTTGTATGCAGATACAAAAAGGAAAGCTGAGTTTGCAGTGAAATACACTATGAATGAATATATATATATATATATATATATGGTATGATAAGAAAAATAAATGCCTGGACGGGATTCGAACCCGGATCTCTGAGTCTGTACCTCAGCGTGATATCCATTACACTACCAGGCGAATCCAATTCAAACACTTATTTTTCTTATATATGCATTATACTCTCCATTATTACTAGATGTCGCGAGAACACTGTCTTCACTGCCATCTAGTAGCTGACTATATCAAGTAAGCAAATTAAAGAGAATATTTATTTTACTTTATAGCAGTGACGCTTTATCGATGTTATAATTAAATCTTTAACATTGAGCAATGCAAGCTTAATATGGTATGATAAGAAAACTAAATGCCTGGACGGGATTCGAACCCGGATCTCTGAGTCTGTACCTCAGCGTGATATCCATTACACTACCAGGCGAATCCAATTCAAACACTTATTTTTCTTATATATGTATTATACTCTCCATTATTACTAGATGTCGCGAGAACACTGTCTTCATATATATATATATATATATATATATATATATATATATATACATTACGTCTTCAGATAGCAGGACACTACTTTTTATCTTCAAAACATTTATGTATAAAATTCAATCTCTTTAACAGAAAATTTGGAATTTCTGTCTTTAATAACTGTACTAAAATGTACGGTTTGATATCGGTAACAGTCTTAACTGCACAATGACGTAATGTTTTACAGAGTGAGAGTAAAATAATAATCTGGGTGGAGTTTTCAATTTTATTTTAATAAGCAATTATGAATCTAGTATGTATAGGAGGAGTAACAAAATACATATTTTAAGTTGTATGTTCTAATAAACGTTAGTAATTAATTTTACATAGTACAGGTAACTGAAGTAACAACTAACGCTTCTGTGGTGTAAGATAATAATAACTATTTTGAAAATAAATAATTAGGCCCCTATTATTTTGTTATATATGAGTTTGTTCATGATCCACAATATTTTTGGATCTAGGCAGTTGCAAATCGTTTTAATAGCCCATGTACCACTTTGGGAAGCAGGGAAGAAACACTAATTTCCATGTTTTATGTAAAATTTTACTTGAAATTAATCTCTCTTCATTTTGTGTCTACTCTCGTGTGACGCTGTAAAAGATTTCAGTTATATTGCGTACATATTTATATAAAATAGAGTTAAGTTAAAATGTATCAATTAATATTATTAGTGAAACGAAAATATCTGACACGATCAATTAATCTACTGTGAGACCTAACAATAGGAAGATATGAAAATTTATTTTAAAATATGCTAATATCTGGTAGTGTCTAATCTCTTGTAGTATTGAGTTCCAGACTGTAGCGGTAGATATGATACAGGAGTTAGCATAGTAGGAGGTTCCATCAGACCTACTCAGAGAATCAAACATTTGTATTCAATTCTTGCACTCAGGTAAACAGTACTGAATAATTGTAGTGCGTTACAAATATATGGCCACGTTTTCTATTGATTAAAATAATGTTTCAACATTTAAGACAAATACTCGTCCAGGAAGGTTTTCTGCGTCCATTACATAGTAAACAAAAAATACAAATGTTATTCAGAGATAAAAGTAACTCGCCCGACAAATCCTGTCTCTGTAAAATAGAGCAACCGGGTACATGTAGAAGTCCTTACAAATGAATCAAATTATTTTTACTGGTATTAGTCATTCTTATTGTATGTACAATTTAACCCTGGTGAAGTGAAAGAGAGGACCTTACGATCTTAAGTTCATCAGGTAAAATAATAAGTAAATAAATAAAAAAAAGAAATAGCCATATTATGAACTAAACTCCATGGCCCGACACGCCTAGGAAGCTGCAGGCCTCTTCTGAATAAAATTGATTCGGTCTTCTCCATTCTAGCAATGACTAGTTGTCTACTAAGCGCCTCTTTGAGGAAATCGACTAACCACTTGTAACTTACTGGCTTCTGTAGGGAAACAAGAGTAACTATT
This sequence comes from Diploptera punctata, assembly GCA_030220185.1. Taxonomy (NCBI): domain Eukaryota; kingdom Metazoa; phylum Arthropoda; class Insecta; order Blattodea; family Blaberidae; genus Diploptera; species Diploptera punctata. The sequence continues at coordinate 237,354 of JASPKZ010008357.1, forward strand.
AGCTTAGTTAAGTGACTCCCTACATGGGTATGCATGGGTTTACAAAGGGAGGCCTATTAGATGGTATTTATCACTTCATTGGATTACGATTACGTCTTTTCGAAGAACAGTCTGTTGTTTCACATTTTTTCCGGAAGATGGGTAAGTCCAGTTCTAACCGGACTTTCATAGAACGCGGATAATTTTCTTTTAGAGAAAAAACAGCGTTCTTAAAGCGAAAAGTCTAACCCGGTCCTCTTATTCCAAAGCAAGGGGCAAGTCCTTCGGTAGTGACTTTAAACCGTGGGTCCTAGTTGTGAAGATTTATCAGCTCGTAAAATAACCTCAAGCCTAAATTAATGCCTCTGAGAAAAAATTACCAGCTGCCTCACCTCAGTTGTACCTTAAATGTCTCATGAGGCAATGTATTGACCACATGTCGCTGTCTTATACATGTAGGGAAATAACCGTAACTAAATTACCTTGCCCAAGAAACTCCCGCTTGGAGAGAGAAGGATGTATAGGATTTATATAAATGGATATATGACATGAAAAGAAAAATAAATGTCCGAGTTTATATCGTTCATTTGCTGCAACAACGCCATAACTCAAACATTGTCGATTCCAGGTTGTCGGTACTATATGAAAAACAAAACTCAGTTCTATATTCAAGAAGAACGACATAAGCTACTGTATACAAAGAGTTGGTATAGTAATTTGATATTTATGGCAAATACAGGCAAAGGTATATGGATTTCAAACCTTTAAATGCTTCTCCTGAAAAAACTAGGTTTTTTGATTTATGGCGTTGTTGCAGCAAATGAGCGATATATTATTCTCAGTTTATACGAGAGGCAGCGGGATATCATTCCAACTGCCATCTAGTGACTACTATTACAAGTAAGCATTTTTAAAGAGAATTTTTACTTTTTAGCAGTAACGCTGGTATATTTAAATGTTGTAACTATGTTTTTGGCATTTAGCAATGAAGGCCAATTATGACATGAAAAGAAAAATAAATGCCTGAGTCGGGGTTTGAACCCGAGTTAGCGCTATAATTAATTGAGCTACTCGTGAATCCTAACACAAATATTTATTTTTCTGTTATATATATATATATTATTCTCAATTTACACGAGTAGCAGCGGGATATATATATATAATATATATATATATATATATATATATATATATATACACGGACTCTTACTTTAAGGGAGGAAAAGGAGATTACAAGTATTTGAGAATAAAGTACTTAGGAAAATGTTTGGACCAAAGAGAGATGAACAGACAGGTGAATGGAGAAGACTACTTACAATGAACTATATGGTCTTTATAGGAAGCCAGATATAATAAGAACAGTTAAGTCTCGTAGACTGCGATGGGCAGGACATGTTGCACGTATGGGGAATGAAATACTTGCATGGAAGCTTCTCATAGGAAAGCCAGAGGGAAAACGCCCAGTTGGTAGACCAAGAATGAGGTGGGAGAATAACATTAACTATGATTTGAGGGAAGTAGATTATACAGGGAATGATTGGAAAGCATTAGCTCAGGATAGGGATGAATGGAGAGCTTATGTCCGCGCGGCCATGAACCTACGGGTTTGATAGTGCCAGTGAGTAAGTAAGTAAGTATATATATATATATATATATATATATATATATATATATCTTACACTATGTATACAGGAACGCTCACCACGAGATCAGGAGACCAGTCTTCTTAGCGGATTTTAAAACGGTTCGCCACTGTTTGTTTTTATTATAGGACGCGAAAAAGCATAGTTAAGCATGTGCCAGAACTATTTTATGTGTGACGTTTGTAGTATATATAGGCGTAGCGATAGAAATATAAAATTTAGTGGCGCGGTAATATTAGTGGCAAGTAATAGAATGATAACATTAAACAAACAGATATAACTTCTCGACGCAGTTCGCGCTCAAATTTTATGATTTGCTAGAGACCTCCACTAGCTGCCAAATTCATTTTTTCCAGGGATTTCCTAGTTCGATACCAAATTAGCTGTCAACAGAAAATGGATAAGAATATAGTTCGTTGCACAACAGATTGAAGTGGGACAAGTAATGTAAGATTTATCATAAATAACGAATAGTACCACAAAAATAAATAAATTATATATACAGTCTCGTACACTGCGATGGGCAGGACATGTTGCGCGTATGGGGAATGAAATACTTGCATGGAAGCTTCTTGTAGGAAAGCCAGAGGGAAAACGCCCAGTTGGTAGACCAAGAATGAGGTGGGAGAATAACATTAACTATGATTTGAGGGAATGATTGGAAATCATTAGCTCAGGATAGGGATCTATTGAGAGCTTATGTCCGTGCGGCCATGAACCTACGGGTTCGATAATGCCAGTGATTAAGTAAGTATATACGTACATATATATACACATATATATTATAGTATCTTTAAAAATGTTGAGATACTTTAAAATTAATATTTAAGTAAAATGTTTTCAAAAAAGAAACACAATTTTCAGTCATTATTCTACAGCGTGTGATATCGACACAATTTTAAAATTTCACCTTTTTTCCCCCCTGAACGATGGTTATTTTGCCTATACTATGCCACCGTGCCACCAGTGAATATACGATCGGAGAATATGCTACTTTTAGCGTCGTGTTGGCCAATGTAATAACACATGTTCCCGCTAGAGTCAATTGCCGACATGTTTGCTCATATATAAAGTGATTCTATCCCAAGAGTCCACCTACATTAGTGGGCAAGTTAGGGTGAGAAAATTGGCAAGTTAGTACACCAGATTAGTTCAGCGTTCACATGTTTGTTAGCAGGTTTTAGTGATAAGTTAGCCAACTTATGTAGCTATTCCGAACAATGACTAATATACGTTTTACATTGCAAAATATGGTGATTTTAGGTTACTTTGAACCATTCTAGAAATAGTTGTAGAACAATTGATTTTTATCCGGCTTGTTCTAAATTTTTAGTAGAGCAATTTAAAATTTAGAATTAAGATAGAATAAGGTGTGTGTAGCAGGCCTAATGATTGAACCTATTCAATAATCATAAGTAATGCCACGAGCGATTTCCCACGACACACGAAGTGAGGAGTGAATCTATCTAGATAATTTGGAAATCAGGAGTGGCATTTGTTAGGACTATTTAACGAATAAAATTACGCTGTTTACTCACAAATCATTATTTAACTATATTTATTTTAAAACATTTATATATTTAATGTAAACGGCGATGTTTGAAAACAAATGAGAAACGGTTGGTACGCTTCATTTGTTTCATTATTCATCACTTCAACCAGATCATATTATTTATTGCCAAAGGATCGCTGTATTGTAAGAATGCACCCTAGTGGAGAAATTTATAACCAAAATTATAGGTATTAATTAATTTATGATCTCCTATGATATAATATGTCAATTATATTTTTCTGCAACGTTATTTCCTGGGAAATAATTCGTTTAAGAAAGTGTAAACAGTGTTTTTTTTTTGTGGTACAATTAATTGCTACAAATGTTTTTATATTATGACCCGCAAGCACTATCTGTTTACATTCATGCACTATATATACAATCTGGTAGCCACATGTAGTCACTGCAAAATAATGCTATGACCTATTCAGAATGTTAAAAAGAAGGAGCTAAATTTTAAAGTGATAAAATTAAACTGATAAAATCGAGGCGAAAATGGACTGTGATCGGTTGTAAATAAAAAATCATTGAAATGTGAATAGTCATTGACTCCCATTTGGGGCATGTCGTAACTTAGGTCGTATCGTTCTTCGGAGGTTTTCTTACATTTAGAGTGAATGTAGGAGGGATTCTTTTTACAATTAATGGTAATGGGCCTAGGTTAATACTAACATGGGATGAATTCTATTTTTCGGGAGCGGTCGGGGCAACTAGTTTTAATGGTTAAAGGGGCAGGTGTATTATTAATGTCACTAGTATTGATTTTTTACATTTTTGTTATTATAACAACTGTAATAACAAGTTAACAAATAAAAAAATTCCCAATGACACATTTTTTGGATTACATTAATATCATAGGGAAGAAGGAGCACATGCAAACTATTTTAAATACATGACATATTCCGAAATACGTATAACTCTTAATTTGAGAGAGTGTGTAACAGTGTTAAGAATTAACTAGACTTTTCCAAATTGTAATTTTTGTTCTTTCCCTTAAATACCATACTTGGAAATATTTTAATAATTCATAAGTTCAGAAGTTTAAAAGTTCATATTTAAGCCTAATCAAACTTCAATTTGGAAGTTACGTGCAAGATAATCAATGTATAATTTAGGCATTCGTCATAATTTTGAAACTAAAACATTAGGCCTATGGAAGTATTAAAAGGATATATGTTTATAGAGATCTATTTACATTATGGATGTGTCTTCTTCCATCTCCTTCTCTACTCACTTCTTTATCATGTCCAAGTCTCCCAAAATATATATATATATTTTTATTTCATAATATTTCCAAGTTTGAGAAGGGAAGTGAAAGTACTGTTCTGGAATATATTATACAGTCAATATGCCCATTTCACCAATTAATGTTTTAAAATGGTCAACAAGTTTCCACAGCCAAGCTGTCATTCTCAAGACCAGATATTGACAGTCAATATCTGGTCTTGAGAATGACAGCTTGGCTGTGGAAACTTGTTGACCATTTTAAAACATTAATTGGTGAAATGGGCATATTGACTGTATATATATTTTAATATTTTATCACCAAGAAGATCACTTGTGTATTAAATACTGTTCTGGAGTTTACTAATAGTGCTAACTCTTAGCTTTCGCTTTTCGAAACCATCTAAATAGGTCCATTTGAAATAAATATATTTGTTAACTTTAATTTTCACTTTTCAACATACCATCTAAAATGTCCATTATTATTTAAAATAAATGTATAACCTTCTTAAATTAAAATACATTTTCTTTTAAAACCCAAAGATTTGCTTTATGATGATTAGTAATTGCATTAAGTAATTAATTCCATTAATTTCCTTTTTAAGTACGTATTAAAGTGCGTTTGTAACACCATATTAAGGTGCGTTTGTAACGGGCATGAGTTAAATAGTCAGACATAAACATTATTCACATACCATGAATGTTAGTTATAGAAACGATTCTTAACCATTTCTTGTCTTATTAAAACGGTGATACAGCTTTAATTGGAGAATGATTTAGTCTTCTCAACCAATTCTTTCCACACTTTTTTATTCTGGACACATTTGTTCCAGTTTTTTTATCTTCTTCAATTTTATATAATTTACAATATCATCTCCCCATCTTTCTTGGGTCTTCCAATATACGAGGGCGGATCGGAAAGTAACGCACAGTATTTTTTTCTGCCTTGGTATTGCAGCTAGAATGTTGAAATTTCACAGAGATATAGTTTGAAGTTTTCACTACAGATGGTATTTTTTTCTCAGGTGCACCTCTTGCGAGAGAAGCTTGAACTATGCAACAAAGATGGCGCGCATGCTACAGTCGTCCACCTGTGAGGAACAGAGAAGTGTTGTTCGATTTTTGTGGGCCAAAGGGCATAAACCCAGTGAAATTCACAGGGACATGCGTGGCGTGTATGGGGATGATTGTATGGACCGTAGCAATGTCTTCCGTAAAGTTAGTGCTCGCTGGGTGCCTAAGAACCTGACAGACGACCACAAGGGCCAGCGAATGATGGCAAGCTTGGACCACTTAACGCGGTACACCACACAAGGACATGACTTTCTGGAAGGAATCGTCACAGGTGATGAGTCGTGGGCGTACCACTACACGCCCGAAACAAAGCAGGCATCAGCAGTGCGCAAATGGCTACACTCCAACCAAACGGACTTCTACGAACAGGGCATATTGAAACTGGTAACACGATGGGAAAAATGTGTTGAGAAAGTTGATGACTATGTCGAAAAGTAGGTAAAAGATGTAAGTTCATTTGTGATTTTTTTCCTTTTTTTTACTATTAAACTTTTTTAAAAAAAATTATTGTGCGTTACTTTTCGATCCGATCCGTCCCTCACAGGTGGACGACTGTAGCATGCGCGCCATCTTTGTTGCATAGTTCAAGCTTCTCTCGCAAGATGTGCACCTGAGAAAAAAATACCATCTGTCGTGAAAACTTCAAACTATATCTCTGTGAAATTTCAACATTCTAGCTGCAATACCAAGGCAGAAAAAAAATATTGTGCGTTACTTTCCGATCCGCCCTCGTATTTAGGGATTATTGGTTTCCATTTGTAGATATTTTTACCACCCTTTCATCATCCATTCTACATATTTTTTTTTATCCCACAACAGGCCCGAAGGCCCTTGGGGTAGTAGGAGGTTAAGGCTCCCACTTTTTCTAGACAATCGGCACTTTATGTCAGCCGGGTTGTCAGCCCTGCGTGACGGCCGCCTTTACCCCCAGAACAAGGGTCTGGTACTCATTTCCGTTAGAGGCTGAGTCGCCCCCAGGGCCATAGTGCCGCCAGAGGGTTTTAGGTCAGTTTAAAAATCTTGACCACAACGGGACTTGAACCCTCGACCCTCCGGCTTGTAGCTCAGTGCCTTAACCACTACGCTACGGTGTGCCCCCATCCATTCTATATATGTGTCCAATTATTAATCTTTTTTCCCCTTCATATTCTTAACCATTTAATATAAAACAACAAGCGAACGTTGATAAAACCCTCTTTCACTAATTCTACAACAGGTTTTTAATTAAATTTATAGATTTTAAAACAATTTTTAGTCACATTTTGCTATCTTCACCTAGACACGTCCTGATCATTAATTAGTGTATGAAGTTATTTCCCTACCAAGTGTTTTCCGGGTTCTATTAATAAGAAAATGTTTAAAATTAAGTATGCAGTGGGCGAGGAATGTTCACCATAACAGTACATGATACGGCTGTCATCGTGTTTGGACGAATTTAAACACCATCGCGGGGAGAGAGGAAACTGTTTTATTTTGGAAGTTGCGGGGAGGAGCTAAATCTGGATGCTGTGATTCAACAGTTTAGTCTGCCACCGTGACACATCAGGAGATCTTCTCTCTGGACTGGCAACTAATGGGCTAGAAAATTACGTCCGGCCAGTCCACCCAACTCTTTTCCTTCTCTAAAATTAATTAAACTACAAAGGTATTGGCATTCCGGAGATTCCGCGTGAGATGCATGACCAAGTTCATTTTCGCTGGATTAAGTAACCCCACTATCTCACTCCTAGTCATATTTGGCTTTTCTCATTAACCACTTCAAACCGAATGCCTTGTGGACACAACTAACTTAATACATAACCGTGTGAAATTAAGCTCTCCGTATATCCCTTGTCCTGAGCTAATATATTCTAATAATTATATGAGTTACTTTTTTAGGAATTCACACTATGAGGTATTATTTATTTAGACTATTTAACTCATACCCAAAAATGGGAGTCAATGACCAATCACGTTTCAATGATTTCTGTTTTACAACCAATCAGAGTCGTGTTTCACGAAATATTTATCAGTGTTATATTTACCATATTAAAGAAAGCTCCTCTTTGTTAATATTCTGAATAGGTCTGACCATTATTTTGCAGTGATTGAGCATAAAAGAAATACGGCTACCAGATTGTATATATAGTGCATAGATGTCAACACATAGCGCTTGCAGGAGTTAATATAAAAACATTTGTAGCAATTTATTATACCATCAAAAAAAGAAACCACTGTTTGCACTTTCTTACATGTATTTTTTCCCAGGTAATAATCCAGAAAAATATAATTGTCACATTTACATCATACGACATCAGAAATGAATTAATATACAGTTTGATGTGTTTCATTTGTTCTCCACTAGTGAGCATTCTTACAATATTGCGTTCCTTTGGCAATAAATAGTATGATCTGGTTGCAGTGATCGAACAAAATAAGCAAATGAAGCGTACCAATCGTTTCTCATTTGTTTTGAAACATCGTCGTTTACATTAAATACATAAATATTTTAAAAATAACTATAGTTAAATAATGATTTGTGAGTATGCAGCTTAATTTTATTCGTTAAATAGTCCTAACAAATGCCACTCTTGATTTACAAATTCTCTAGATAAATTCACTCCTCACTTCGTGAGTCGTGAATTTATCGATAATTTGGAAATCACTCGTGGCATTACTTATGATCAATTTTTATCACTCACCTCAACATTAACTATATAATTATTATATTCAGCATTTTCTATATATCTATAAATATTCATATAGGAAGCTTTACTTACTTTATTTCATCTTATATTATTTTAATTTTATTATATTCAATGTTTTGTTAGTATTAGTGAGTACTAGATCACATGCCCATTGTCTTTTGCTTAGTCTATATTTTGAGAATATTTAAAAATTGTAATAAGTATGTAAATTGCTGATAATGTAGTACTATTGGGCAATAGCGAAGAGATACTAAAGGCCAACACGCACACACTATTGAGTAACACTAAGAAATTGAGACTGGTAGTAAATATCAATAAAACCAAACATAGGGTTACACATAGAAATACATTATATAATGGAAATGGACAGCTAATGAGATAAATGAGGGAAATTTGGAGGAAGTGGCTGAATTCATATACCTAGGAACAATAATCGCAAATAGGAATGAGATGCACAAAGAAATTAAACATAGGCTCAATTCTGGAAATGCGTGCTATTAAGCATTACAGGAACTCTTAACGTCCTAACTCTTTTCAAAAAACGTTAAACTGAAAATATATAAAATTATTATTCTACCAGTTATATTATATGGATGCGAAACATGGATTTTAACTTTAAAGGAAGAAAGGATATTACGAGTATTTGAAAATAAAGCTCTTAGGAAAATTTTTGGACCAAAGAGAGATGAACAGACAGGTGAATTAGAGAAGACTTTATAACTGTGAGCAACGTGTTTTTTTTGTAGCAAGCCAAATATAGTAAGAACCGTTAAGTCTCATAAATTTCGATGGGCAGGGCATGTGGCACAAGTGGGGAATGACAGAGTTGTATTTAAGCTTCTTGTAGGAAAACCAGAGGGAAAACGCCCAGTTGGTGTAACAATAATGAGGTGGGAGAATAACATTAACTATGATTTGAGGGAAGTAGATTATACAAGGAATGATTGGAAAGCATTAACTCAGGATACGGATGTATGGAGAGCTTACATCCGCGCGGCCATGAACCTAAGGGTTCGATAGTACCAGTGAGTCAGTTAGTTTAATAAGTACGTAATTTTTATATAATTCTACTATTCGCTGGTTGAGTGAAAGAGAAGGCCTTATGGCCATACTCTGCCAGCAAAAATAAAGTATTATTATTATTATTATTATTATTATTATTATTATTATTATTATTATTATTATTATTATTATGTCCACCGCTGTGGTTTCGACTAAGCGTGCTGCCTTGTCACGCAGCGGGCCCTGGTTCGATTCCCGGTCGGGACAGGCTCCTGGGTGAGGTTTTTTCGGGGTTTTTCCTCACCTGTAAGACAAATGTCAGGAAGCTTAGGGCCCAACGGTCCCCAAAAATCATCCGGCCATCATCATAATCATCCTTCGCCGGTGTGGAAAGCAACGGGAAGCTACCACACCTATAATTCCCTAGTAAAGCTGCAAAGCATAGCATGGAAATGCTATGATTGCAGTGAAAGACCAGCCCTCGGGCAGAATTACGATGGATGGATTATTGTTATTATTATATTCTTCGTTTTATCTTCAGTGTCCATATTTTAAACTAAAATCTCTCAATCTACTAGTCTTCTACCTTGTTAGGAAAGTTCACGAATGTTTTCAAATCACTTTCAAAAAGTTCCATTTCTTCTTCATCAAAAGTTTTAGATGATAAGTTTATAACATTGCTTGTGACTACATTTTCACTTTCATTATTTAGATGAAAATGAAATGAATAAATAATTGCATGTATGATGATCTTGTAGAAGATTTTCGGGCTGTAGGCCGTGGTCATGAGGCTTGTAGTTCCCCGACGTTTCGCCAGAAACTGCGTCTGGCATCCTCAAGGGTTGTCTGAAGACAACTACAAGCCTACAGCCCGAAAATCTTCTTCAAGATCATCATAGCAACTCCGGCCGTGAAAGTCTACGTGAATAAATTGCATGTATAATTCACCCCCCTTAAAACATGATTACTCTTATTCTCCCACATCGCTCTAAGCGCTTTCTTCTTGTGTTCCTACAGGAATTTCCATATCCCTCTTTTATTCCCCATTCTTGCCATATATCCCGTCTAACGCAGAACAAATTCTGGGTCATGTAATCATTCTCATTATTTTTATAAACGCATTATTACTCGTGTTCGGTCTAATGTTAGGTCCAGGGATAAGATGAAGCCCTTATTATCGAATGCCTATGATGTACAAGGATGCGGACACTCCATGGACCATTACAGAGGCAGATGGAATGAAATGTAAATGATGGATGACATGAGTAAGGAGAAGTCGTAGAATGAATAGCAAAAAGAGGAAAAATCGTTATCATCATCATATGCTTCCACCACACAAATATAAGACCTGATCGCCTGTTACGAACTTAAGACTGGATTTTCAATACATCTCTTCTTCGGACGGCCCAAAGATCTCTTTTCGCATGGACGGAAGTGAAGCATGACTCTAGGATTTCTGTTCTTGGGCATATGTCTTAGGCCTACGTGAGCTTTCTAATTTGTACTTGCAATTATTTTTAAAATGGTAACTTATTCTAATTGTCGTTCTTGCGCAAAATCATTAACAATTATAACAAAGACACTGATTAACAGAATTATTTAAAATGAAAAACCAACTACAATGACCAAATCTGAATTAGAACCCCGTTGTTGTATTTTGGAGAATTTAAAACATATTAAAGTATTTTGCACAAATGTTTGACAAGTTAACGCAGTGATTGGCTGTTGTCAAGGTTAAATATGTTGCTATGGCAACACAGTACAACAATTCTAAAATTCTGAACTGTCAGAAGTCCAAAGATACGTTACGGCTTACATAGACCACGAGGTACAATGTAAAATGCACTGAAGCTCTCTTCTGGAATCTAACCTCAGCCAGTAAGTAGAATTTATGGTCTGATTTTGCTATTTAAAGAAAATACCCTTATTTTGTTAATTAAATTGCGTGTCAGATTGCGACAAAACGAAAGGTGGCTGCTAGAGATTTTTTTTTTTTTTTTTTCGGTTTTCAGGTACTTCTAATGATCATATTTTTCTGATTTTCCGTGAATGATTTCCTTGTTTCATTTAAATGGCGTATATTGTGTTTCATTGGGAAACATCTAAAATTGAGGCCGCTGGAATGATTTTTAAATTTTCGTTTCAGGTTAATGAAATCGACCTTATCCTTTTTAATTGATTGCTATATGCCAACTTTGGATAAAAAAACTACGGCCGCTAGAGCGTTAACAGGCAAGTAGGGTAAGATACGTAAACATATTTAAATGATTTTCACTAGAACAACCTCAATAATTTCATTCTTTCGGAAATTGCTAAACATAAAAAAAAAATAAATGAAAAGTATATATTTTCCTGTCATCCATTCTAATTCCTATCAATACATTTACATAGGCTATTACGCCAACAACTTAGATGCTGAAACCAGGATGAAGAAAAATAAATGAGATAAAGGCTAGATTTCAAACTGAAATTCCAGGTGACGTGGTATATCAGGTTAATAATAATAATAATAATAATAATAATAATAATAATAATAATAATAATAATAATAATCCATCCATCCATCCATTCATCCATAGTAATTCTCCCCGAAGGCAGGTCCTTCACTGCAGTCATAGCATTTTAATGCTATGCTTGCAGCTTTACTAGGGAATTGTAGGTATCTGTTGCTTTCCACACCGGTGAAGGATGATGATAATGATGATGATAATGATAAGGACGATGATGATGATGATGGTGATGATGGCCATATGATTTAGGGGACATTTGCCTTTCGGGTGAGGAAAAACCCCGATAAAAACCTCACCCAGAAAAACTGCCCCGACCGGGAATCGAACCCGAGCCCGCTGCGTGACAAGGCACCACGCGCTACCTCGAGACCACAGCGGTGGACATATAATAATAATAATAATAATAATAATAATAATAATAATAATAATAATAATAATAATAATAGTTTCATTTTACCTGGCAGAGCTAAGGCCTTAAGGCCTTATGTACCACTCAATGAGATTAAAATAATACAAAAATTATTCTTACATCTAAATTAAAATAAAAAATTACTACATGGTATATCTAATATAATTATTATTTATAATATATTTTCATTTAATCTAGATTTAATGTGTGAAATATAAAATGTGCAAGATAAAAAATACTATTTATGACACAAAATCAATTTAGTTCTCGAGAAAAAATAATAATTTAACAAGTAATTGTATAAATACGAATTCAGAAGAAATAGAGAGTGAAAAAAAAAGTGATATGAGACACACGATTTAATTTAGTTTAAATGAGTAATTTAGAACAACAAAGTGAGACAAGTTGACTGAAACAGATCGCTATTAGATAATTTTAATTTATCGCCTTATGACGTGCAGGCGTCTCATTTACGCACGCGCACAGACTGGCTAAATCCACTCTCTAAGATAACACAAGATCCAAATATACCGACACACTGAGCCTTAAATAAAGTCTATCAAGGTCATTAGCAAGTCACTTTCCTTCATAAGTGTACAGATTTGTTTAATCACGTGTTTGTTTACATATTTAAAATTAGAATTCAAATAACCAGCAGGTTCATTGCCGCCCTCGCATCCCCAGACTCTTCACACTGTAAAATGCATTCAGTCACCAACATATCTATCAAATAAATTTGGATTTTATCCTCCTACCTGTGCCTGAGACACGTTAAATTAAATAACACTCCCAAACTGAGTTGTAATTAAATAACAGCAAAATTAAACATGTGGTCACACGTAGAAATATATTAAACAGGACGATTCAAAAGGTTGTTCACAAATTTCAGGATCTTATAGAGAGGTCAAAATACAACAACTTTTGATTATAAGAAACGAATTAAAAATTAAAATGTACCTGTTGGCAGGTACCGTCGTCCTCAATTTTGTTGGAAGAGCTTAAAATCATTAAATAAGTTGACAACAACTTGCTACTGAATGAGAACACACCCCAAACGCCATCATCATCATCCAGGGATTAAGCCTGTTGACTCGTTCCGGTTTCATGAAAGCTAGAATTGTTAAAATTGTTCAGACCATCTTCTGTGTGGGCGTCCAACATTTCTCCTTCCGTGCGGTTTATAATTTAGCATCATTTTGGATATATTTCTTCTGGCATTCTATCAATATATTCTTTCCAGTCGTTCCTATATTTAATTATTCGGTCTGTAAGTTTGAATATATTTAGTTCCTTTCTTATATCTTCATTCATGTTCTTATCCAGCAGAGTATATCCTACTATATTTCTTAAAAATCTCATCTCAGCTGCTTCCAATCTTTATTCTTGTCTTTTAGTGATTGTCCAACATTCTGATCCATACATCAATACAGTTGACAACAACTTGCTACTGAATAAGAACCACCCCAAACGTACTATCCCTTATATGAAATACTTAAAAACCAGACAGTTCCTACTGGATACGCATCAAGACCAACAACGTCTGCAGCGTCTTAACTACTAGTAGCGCATACTCATCCTGCGGATGATGGAAGTTTAACTTCCGAAAGGCCTCCAGTTAAAAATATTTTACATACAGTATTTTACAAAGTTGAGGACGACGGCACCTGCCAACAGGTACATTTTAATTTTTATCTTAGGACTATTCACCTCAAGCGAATTTGATATGAATTTTATTAGTATTAACTTTTGATTAGTAACTTATGATCTGGAAAGTAAATCTGGGTCAGTACAAGCCTGGGAATGCCAGGATGGACAAAAAATTATTTTTTTGCACACACTTAAGGAAATCTAAATTATTAGTACTATCGAAATCCACGGTTCATAGCCGCGCGGACATATAGTATTCATACACCCTTTTCCTGAGTTAATTATTTCCAAATCATTCATGTATAATTCACTTCCCTCAAATAATGGTTAATGTTATTCTTATCTCCATCTCATTCTGGGCCTACCTACTGCTAGCTTCCTTTCTAGTTTTCCTACAACAAGTTTCCATGCCCTCTTTTATTCCCCATTGGTACTACATGTTTTGGCCATGACAGTTTACTAGACTTAACTCTTGTCCTTACGTCCAGTTTCCATAAAGACCCTGTAGCTTCCTCATATGTAGTTTTCTCCATTCATTTGTTGCTGGTTTTTCTTTTGGTAAATGTTTTCTTAAGAACTCTATTCTCAAACTCTCAAAATATTTTTTCCTTCATTACAATATAGCATAATTATTCAAATTTTCCTATAATTATGCTTTCTTCTGCTTCCATTATATTTCTAATTTCCTTATTTGTGACATATACTAATTTTGACTTTCTGGTCTATGTACAATTTTGACTTTATTACTTTCTTTTTTACTTATTTACGCAGAAGTGCCAGAAAGTCAAAATTAGAACATGCCACAGATAAGGAAATTAGAAACATAATGGGAAGCAGAAGAAATCATAATTGAAAGAATCGAGGAGAATGAATTAAAATAGATAGGACATATTTTTAGAATGGAAGATGAGCGATGGTCGGAACAACTATATCAATGGCAACGACCACAAAGAAGAAAAAAGGGAGTCCAAAGTTAACATGGCAGGAAAGCATGAGGATAGTAATGCAAGCATGAAGTTTGGCACGGGAAGACGGCAGCAGCTGTAAAAAACTAGAGAAAATTTCGCATTCATATATATTATAATTTGAAGAATAGCCGTTTGATATATTTTTAGTTACATTTTTAAGAGAAATTAGGATGACAAAGATACTCTTAATTCATAATAGAATGTGTTTCTAGAATTGAGCCTATGTACAATTTGATTTCCGCATCTCATTCCTTTTCACAAGTTTGTATTAGCCTATGGCCGTTTTGGCTGTCTAGTTAGAATATTTCGATGAAGATATGTAAAGATATTAAAAAATGATTTCATGGGTACAATATAAACAGGTCAATTTCTTCGGAATTCGCTAAAAATCTCAATTATCATGGGAGTGTAGGCTGTTCCTTTATCTGATTGGACTTCTCAATTGGTGAAGATGAACAAGTAGTGTAATGAAAGCTTCCATACAACACTTCGCACGATGATGTCATACCATAACCTTGTGTTATTATTTTTATCCAGACTAGTTTCACAGTTGGAAGCTCAACTCCGTTCTTTCGTGAAATTGGGAATCTATTTCTCTCTCCCCGCTGGAATTTACCTCTTAAGCAATTGCGCTCCTAATTATTGTTCTTGGCACGAAACAAAATACTTTTTCAAGTTGTTTTATCCAAACATATATCTTACTGTTCTCTATCCACCTCATAAACTGTTCTTCCTTTCGTTATGCCTATTCTAAATTCCCTTATACTTTAACTTTATTTCCTCTTTTTTTACTTTCTTATTCTTTCTTTTTTATTAGTATTCTTTTTTATATACAGTGTGTTCTCAACAACAAGATTCAATATTTATGGAACATTGTGAGATCAATGTTTGGCTATGGAAGCGAACTTACGACTACGTGGATAAATAAGACAATAAAATACATTTAATTATAGACATATTATTATTTTCGGATGATGTAGTAGGCCCTACTTCTAGCGAACACAGAGGATGGTTTGCAAAAATTTACTTATCAACCTGAACTCTTAGTAGAAAGGCATGGAATAAAAATCTCTACAACTAAAACAAGAGTATGTATCAGTTTTAAAGTACGTTAACCTATTCGTAACAAAATCTGTAATTGATTGATTGATCCTCATTCGGCATGCTCGATAAATGGGTGCTTCCCTAGTGAGGAGATTCCTAACCAGACTAAATCAGTTACGTTTATTTCCCTACAGATGTCAATGAGGGACAGGTGGTTTGTACATCATATCGAGGAGACATCTAGTAGGAGACTAAGCTATTATTTGGATGGCGAGGAAGATTTAAATTTTGCCCAGAGATATTAAATAGTCTAACAAAATCTGTATCTACAACAAAATTCTTGAACAATTAAAATATTTAGGATATCATATCAGTTGTGATTAATGAATGGATTCTCACGAGCTGAAAAACTAGAAAACGTTTTTTTATGTAATAAAAATTGAAAATATGCATAAAAATACAAAAAAAATATTACGTTTCAATATTTAGAAGAATTGAATGTTTATTATAAAAAATCATTCGCCAATAAGAAGTGAGTTTAAAATATCGCTGTTGCAGTGAACAATGAAAAGGTTTTCGATCATAAAGACATTTCAGTGGAGGTAATGTTAGACAAAACAAGCAATTGTTTCTATAATCATGGTTCTTAAACTTAATACCTTCTGAGTAATATTGTTATTTCGAAAGCACGGGTTATCTTCAACTCCGAGCACTTTGAAAAGAAACAAATGAGGATACATTCTAAGTAAATCTTCCAAACCAAACACGAGTCTTTCCTGAGTGATGGGTTGGTCGGAGGAGAAGAGTACCATACTAAAATAACTTAGCTGACTGATAAAGCAATGCCAGAATGAGTTTATATTTCTTGAGTTTAGTTATTGCTTTATAAAAAAACAATCAAAAGGTTATAATATTGAAGTACTTGAGACGCCAATTGTCCTTAACTAAGTATGATTTTGGTTAAAGAACGTTATAAATATTTAAACATATGTCATTATCAGCTCTTAAAAACTTAATAGTGTTTTCGAAAGGAAAATTTGAGAATCATAATAATATAACCAATAAATATTGATGGAAAATGGCGTATTAGATATTGAAAGAGCTTTTCTAAAAGCTGACGATACAATAAGTCCTGAAAGGCCTATGAGATGTTTAAATTAAAATGTAGGCTACTTAGTTTAGGACGACTGAGATCTCAGACGTGTTTCATTATTTTTACTTTTTATATTGTAACCTCAATAGCAGTTAATGACTTCTAAAAATACTGAAATACAAAATATATGCTGAGAAATAGTAACAAAGTCTATGTAAAATGTCTCCTCATTTGTTTCGTCCCAAAGTGCTGGAAGAAGAAGGTATGCCACTTTTACAAAAATAAGACTACCTCAGAAGATGTTAAATTTATGAACCGTCGTTACAGAAATTACTTTTTTGTTTCGTCGAATACTACCTCATTTTTAAATACTGGATCATTTTTTTTTCTTCACAAATCCTTGTACATGGTAACTTCTTCTTCTTTTTCTTCCAAATGCAGTATTGAGTGATGATGTCCGTTCTGCGACTACAAAAACTGATCTTTCCATCTGTTGAAGGGTCTTCCAAGGTCTCTTTTGCCTTTAGGGTTGAGGTGGTAAAACATCTTTGGTAAACGGGAATTTGACATTCTCTGGACGTGTTGGAACCATTTAATCTGATAATTTTGTATATGTTCAACCATTTCCCTACTATTCCACTGCATCCTTATCTCATCACTTTTCTTCTATCCCTTAATGTTACTCCAGTTAGTGATCGGAGGAATCTCATTTGTGATCTATTAATGCGGGATTTATCTTTTGCTCGAAGTGTCCATGGTCCATGGTAACTACTAGACCATTTTTATTTATCATCATCAAGTTGGTAGAAAGCCCTCTTTGGGCCACAGCTTTCTTTCTAAAGTTCCTGACAAGCTTCTGCAATATGACCTAGCCTTCATCAATTTATTCTAACCACATCATTTACATCCTTTATCATTCCATCTTCTCATCTAAGTGTGGTTCTTCCCTTGGGGGATTTTCATTTCATAGTTGCAATTTATAATTTTCATAAAATTTATTGATCATTAAAACTTATCATATAGCTAGCATATTTCAATCATTGGAATTTGATATATGTTACAATGTTCACATCGATATATATATATATATATATATATATATATATATATATATAAGTTAGATCATATAGTTCCTTGTTATATCTAATATGCCAATCTGCATCAATATTTATTGGACCAAATATGGATTTCAATATTATCCTTTTGCAAATACCAACCCGTTTTTCATAATTTTGTTTAGACCCATGTCTCAGACCTGTAAGTTGGTACAGGTTTAATCAGAGTTTTGTACAATTTAATGTTACTTTTACTTGCTAGTAAATATGATGTTGATTATATTTTTAGTCTACAAATACATCCGTTAGCCTGGAAATGGGCATCTCAATTTCTTCTCAGCAGTCATTTAATGTATTTTTATCTTGTTTTGTTATCCTTGTTAATTTAATATCTCTCTTTTAGGCACTTTTACATATCTCACATCAACTCGCAATTACAGTGGCACAACTTGTCGGAAGAGGATATTTTTAAACTTTGGATTATATACATACTTTTCTGAACACACATGGTCATGGATGGCCTCCCCAAATGAAGGATCAACTCAATTAACATTTATGACAAGTCACAACATTCACTTTCATATTTACCCTAAACTAGGTGAATATGATAGGATGATTGTGATGGCTAAATGGTTGTCTTAAAGATGAGAAAAAAAACTTGAAAAAACTCACCCACGAGATCGAATCCGGGCCCGCTGGATATCAGACAATGACGTTATCCCAGGCCCACATCTGTTGATCATTTAATGAATACAAAAATGTTATTAGTGAATTAAAAGTCTCCTAGTTGAATCTTACATGGTCAATTTATTTTAAGTTAATTCTAATGATCTTATAGATCAGCAGAGAAAGTAAAATTTAATTTAATCGAGTTTTCATATCCGCAAACTGAGTTTTCATATTCGCACTAATGGACAATATACAGAATTTTTCATAAGTAATGCCACGAGTGATTTCCAAATTATCGATAAATTCACGACTCACGAAGTGAGGAGTGAATTTATCTAGAAAATTTGGAAATAAAGAGTGGTATTTGTTAGGACTATATAACGAATAAAATTAAGCTGTTTACTCACAAATCATTATTTAAATATAGTTAAATTAAAATATTTATTTATTTAATGTAAACGGCGATGTTTGAAAACAAATGAGAAGCGATGTTTGAAAACAAATGAGAAACGATTATTACGATTGTTCATCACTGCAACCAGATCATATTATTTATTGCCACAGGATCGTAAAATATTGTAAGAATGCACACTAGTGGAGAAATCTATAACCATATATGTATTAATTAATTTATGATGTCCTATGAAGTAAATATGTAAATTATATATTTTAATTCAACGTTATTTCCTGGGAAAATAATTCGTTTCAGAAAGTGCAAACAGTGGTTTCTTTTTTTTGCGGTATAATCAATTGCTACAAATGTTTTATATTATCTCCCGCAAGTGCTATCAGCTGACATTCGTGCACTATATATACAATCTGGTAGCCGTATTTCTTAGAGAGTCAGTTACTGCAAAATAATGCTATGACCTATTCAGGATGTTAAAAAGGAGAAGCTTTCTTTAATATGACTATTTAACTCATGCCACATATGCTAGTCAATGACCAATCATGTTTCAATGAATTTTGTTTTACAACCAATGACAGTCGTGTTTCACCTCGCTCCTTGTCGATTTCTCTTTATCAGCTCCTGCTTTTGTGATAAAAAAGCTCCTCCTTTTTAATGTTCTGAACAGGACAGAACATTATTTTTCTCCAACAAATACATTGAATATAGCAAATAATGAAAAGATTCCTTGATTTTACTGAGTTATTTATTAAAAAATAAATGAAAAACCCGTAATGTTGATTATGATATATAGTTTGATGTGTTTCATTATTTCTCCACTTGGATACATTCTTACAATATTGCGATCTTATTTGGCAATAAATAATATGATCTAGTTGCGGTGAATGAACATAACCTCACATTTCTGATTTGTTTTCAAACATCGCCGTTTACATTAAATACATAAATATTTAAAAATAACTATAGTTAAATAATGATTTGTGAGTAAACAGCTTAATTCTATTCGTTAAATAGTCCTAACAAATGCCACTCTTGATTTCCAAATTCTCTAGATAAATTCACTCCTCACTTCGTGAGTCGTGAATTTATCGATAATTTGGAAATCACTCGTGGCATTACTTATGATAAACGTGTTAGATAAATTCAAGCTGAAACACGACTGTGATTGGTTGTAATTAAAAAAATCATTGGAATGTGATTGGTCATTGAATCCCATTTGGGGCATGAGTTAAATAGTCGTTAAAATTATAGTTTGTATTGGAGATAATTTGATCCGGTGAAACGTGTGAAGTCGTGTTTTGCAACAAAATGTCAGGATGACCACAAGGAGGTCAGCGTATAATTAACCCCAGAGTATAAAACACACCTTAAAGTAAGGGAAGGTTCACAATTTTAACTCGCAGTTCGCCCTCCAGTTATTTATTCGCATGTCCAAGGTCTTGCACCCACACTTTATACGGCAGGTCAACGAGGTTAATATTAAGGTTCACGCAGTTCACAAATCATTCACAAACATTTACCTGATAATCTGATAACTAATAATCGCTTTTTCATGTAAGCAACAGGTGTAAAAATATTCAAGGTTGCGAGAAAACTAGCAAGGTCTTTATAATTTTGTAATCGTTAATCGTGCACCGTGCCGAGCGGTCTAAAGCAATGGTATACGATATTTACCTCTCAAATGTGTACCCGAAATTCATCAGCTGCTTACTACTTCGGTCTCAGCACGTAAATACCCTAACTATTTAACTCATCCCCCAAATCGGAGTCAATGACTAATCATGTTTCAATCAGTTCTGTTTTACAACGAATCACAGTCGTGTTTCACCCCGATAATTATCGAATTTTGATTACCAAAATAAAGAAAGCTCCTTGTTTCATATTTTGTCCATTAGGGGTGCATTCTTACAATATTATGATCCTATTTGGCAATAAATAGTATGATCAATTTGCAGTGATGAACAAATGAAACATAACCAAACGTTTATCATTTGTTTTCAAACATCGGCGTTTAATTAAATATATAAACATTTTAAAATAACTATATATATAATGATTGGTGAGTAAACAGCTTACTCGTTAAATAGTCCTAACAAATGCCTCTCTTGCTTTCCAAATTATCTAGATAAATTGGAAATCACTCGTGGCATTACTTATGAATATCATCATCAACAACAACAATTCACGGGTTAAGCGTTCTGAGTTCATAAATTTTAATTAAAACATTGGATCCATCTCATCTAGAATCTACCGACATTCTACTATCTTTTGATCTACAGGTAAATCTAAAATATTTATTAGCATTCGGTCTGCTTTCATTACCTGAACTTGCTCTATCCAATTGTTCCTATTTTGCTCTATCCACGAGTTTAAAAATATTAAATTTTAATACATTGTTGATATATTCATTTTTCCTTTTGTCCAAAAACGTGCAACCGGCTACACTTCTTAAAAACTTCATTTATGCTGCACTTATGGTTTCCAATTATTTTTTGTTTAAAGTCCAAAACTCACAACCGTTCAGCAATGTAGTGACAATCATTATTTTCTTAACTTTAATTTAGATTATCTTCCATTGTTTTAATGGTCTCTTAATTGCGCCACATATAAAGTTAAATCTATTAAGTTTATAGCAATCTAAAGCATATGGTATTCAATATTTACCCCTAAACACACTTTTGCCCTCAAATCTATTTTTTAAATAAATTAAATTAAATTAAACCTATACCCGAGATGTATCGGCTGCATACTAGTTCGATCCCAGACGTACACACTTACGTACAGTATGTGCGAACGAAAAGAGTAGGCAGTACATTATCCTAGAAGAAAAACAGTCTCAGTAAACATGGGTCCGCATAATGAACCGTGTGCTAGTAATTTGCAAATGTATGATTATGAAACGCTACTGACCATATTGTTTCTAACATCGTTCTCCTTTCTCTTTGAGCTCTAGAAGTGGTCCAATATTTGATCTGTCTTTACACAACGGAATATTGCCGAGAGGTGATGTTGTAATCAAACCAATAGGACTATTCATCACACAGTTTGCAAAGGTATCAGCAGGCACGTAAGTTGCGCTTTAGGGGCTGAATTGTCCTCAAGCAATGGTGCCGCCAAAGGGTTTAGGCCAGTTTAAAAACGCTGTTCCCATCGGGACTCAAAGTCCCGACTTTCCTGCTTGTGTCATATTGCCTTAACCAACTACGCTACAACTTGTCCATGATCTAATACGCGGTTCTTTGAATACGGAGTTTTATAAAATATATAATTTTAACGGCTTTTGCTATGTTTCAATTGAGTGTACCGGGAATTTGTTGAAGGTTACGTTACTTGGTATGGATGTGACCAACTAATACAAGAAGCGTGTATTTGGACTTGTTCCGAGGAATGTAAACAGAGAGAAATTGTTTAGATACCAAGCACAAACTTCACACTTGAGATTTGTACACAGTCTCTAAGTGTCCTTAGAGAAATCCTACTTGTAATTGACCAGAATAGTTTAACTAAATGAAGTCACTTCGGAGAATTTTCCCTCGGGAGTATCACTGCCATCTATTAGTTACCAGTAGAAACAACTGTAAACCATCTCCAACTCGGATAAAGAGCGTGCAACAGAGAAAGTTAAACATGCACAAACATTATATTAACTTTTTTTTTCTATATAGCGTCAAACAATGGAAAGATTAAAATTTTATATTTATGTAGCAATCTAAAATTTTGTGTATTGAAACGTCTAATGATACAATTCTATAAGTTTTCGTATAAAAAATTCAAATATAAAAACTGCGAATAAAGCAGTATGTATTTTTTTAAGCAATAGTTCCAGAGTCTTTAAGTTTTCTGTTTCGTTTCTTATTTTATTCATTCATACACTAGATTTATTTTAGCAGAGATTGGTAGAAAAAGTACAGTAATTGTTATATTTATAATTAAAATAATAATAATAATAATAATAATAATAATAATAATAATAATAATAATAATAACAATAATAATAATAGTAATAATAATAATAATACTTACTCACTGGCACTATCGAACCCGTAGGTTCATGGCCGCGCGGACATAATCTCTCCGTACATCCCTATCCTGAACTAATCCTTTCCAATCATTCCTTGTATAATCTACTTCCCTCAAATCATAGTTAATGTTATTCTCCCACCTCATTCTTGGTCTACCAACTGGGCGTTTTCCCTCTGGCTTTCCTACAAGAAGCTTCCATGCAAGTCTTTCATTCCCCATACGTGCAGCATGTCCTGCCCATCGCAGTCTACGAGACTTGACTGTTCTTATTATATCTGGCTTCCTATAAAGACCATGTAGTTCATTGTTACGAAGTCTTCTCCATTCACCTGTCTGTTCATCTCTCTTTGGTCCAAAAATTTTCCTAAGTACTTTATTCTCAAATAATAATAATAACTATTATTATTATTATTAATAGGACTATTACTCTTATTATTCATTAATTTATTTTTTCCTGATGAACTTAATAGCATAAGTATTTGTTTCCATTTCACCAGGAAAAAGTATAGATATTAACAATTAGGGCGGCTCCGGGGTATAAGCGGACTTAGACCCTTGCCTCTCACCGCTGGGGGTTTCGAGATTGAATCTCAGTGATTGCATATGTCGTCGTGGTGGACGAAACGGAGCTTGGGCAGGTTTTTTCTTGGGTTTCTCCCGTTTTCCCCTGCCATAAATTTCATTCCATTATTTATCCATATTCCTCTCATCCATTTAGTTTCATTTCGTTTATCCGCACCTGTGTCGGTGTGTCAAGCATGGTCCGCTACATCCTTGTCATTAATCTATCTCTATCTTCGGGTTTTTACAGCTGCTGCCGTCTTCCCGTGCCTAACCTTCAAAGCCTACGATCATTAATGAACTTATAAAATTTAGGGGTTTCATCTCATCTGATCCCGCCTACAAACCCTGAGTTGGACACGAGTTTGAGGATATATATTTATATAGAAATACTATGTATTAGCTATAATTAAATGATGAAAACTTAATACGCAATATTGATGTGGTACTATTGGGCAATAGCAAGGATATACTAAAGGCCAACACGCACACACTATTGAGTAACACTAAAAAATTGGGACTGGAAGTAATATCGATAAAACTAAATACATGGTTACACATAGATATACATTATATAATGGAAATGGACAGCTAATGACAATGAGGAAAATTTTGTGGAAGTGGCAGAATTCAAATACCTAGGAACAATAATCACAAATAGGAATGAGATGCACGAATAAATTAAACATAGACTCCATTCTCATAAATTCTTGCAATTCTGCATTATAAGGGACTCTTGACTTCCCACCTCCATTTCAAAAAAGTTAAACTGTTGAAAATATATCAAACTATTATTCTACCATTTATATTATATGTATGCCAAACCTGGACTTTCATGGATAAGTAAAGGATATTACGATTATTTTTAGAATAAAATTCTTAGGAAAATTTTTGACCAAAGAGAGATGGACAGACAATGTTAATGGAGCATACTACATAACAGTTATCTAACATGTCTTTATA
The DNA here is from genome assembly GCA_030220185.1 of Diploptera punctata. Taxonomy (NCBI): domain Eukaryota; kingdom Metazoa; phylum Arthropoda; class Insecta; order Blattodea; family Blaberidae; genus Diploptera; species Diploptera punctata. The sequence goes on from JASPKZ010008357.1 coordinate 261,866, forward strand.
GGAAACCAGAAACGTATAATAAGAACATATAAGTAACGTACACTGCGTTAGACAGGACATTGTGGGGCCAAATGGGAAGACTTAAAGACGGAAGGCCTTTCTTCCTAGGAAAACCAGGAGGAAAAGCCCAGTTGGCAGACCAACATTGAAGGTGGGAGAATAACATTGACTATGATTTAGAGGGAAGTAGATTATACGACGGAAATGATTAGGAAAACATTTTAGCTTGGGATCCTGATATATAGAGAGCTTATGTCCGTGCAAACCATTCCCTTAATGCCAGTGAGTTCGTTAATATACGCCATAGAGCCTTGCATATATAATTATGAAATAAATTTAAAACAGTTTTAAAAATAATACTGCATATATCACTAATCATAATAATCATAATAAAGAATAATAATAATAATAATAATAATAATAATAATAATAATAATACCATAATAAACATAGACTGGATTATACTCAATATTATCTCAATCAAAAAAGAAACATAAAAAATAATAAAAATAACCCTGGAATTAGGGATTTGAATGTACAAAAATATTACCAACTTATTTGTAAGATGCTATTTTATTAAACTGCAGGGTGGTTTTAGATTGTTTTGTAGATCATTGTTTATAAATACAACATTATCATGTGCAAGTTAGAGATTGTGCAATGTTTAAGTGTTGACTAATCCCATGTTGGACAATTTTGAAACAGTCAGCTTTAGAGTCGTACACGAGAATTTAAATTCAGGAATTGACAAACCATATTTTTTTGTAATTTCTTTATGTCATTAAGACAAATTCTGGGTTGAATATTTATTACGTACATAGTTTCATAAATAATCAGAAATCAATTTGAATATACTATTAAAAACAACAATGATTTAGAACCATTGTAACAAAAGTCTATATTTTTTAGAATTCTTATTATGAATATTCCATGTCGATGGGCATTGAAACAACAAAATAAGAATTCGATATTTATTCAATTTCGATTACTAACAGTATTAGTGTCCACCGCTGTGGTCTCGAGGTAGCGTGCTCCTTGTCACGTAGCGGGCCCGGGTTCTATCTCCGGGCGGGGCAGTTTTTCTGGGTGAGGTTTTATCGCGGTTTTTCCTCGCATGTAAGACAAAATATCAGGAAAGCTTTAAGGCCCAAACGGTCCCCGAAATCACATGGCCATCATCATCATCATCATCCTTCACTGATGTGGAAAGCAACGGGAAGCTACCACACCTACAATTCCCTAGTGAAGCTGCAAGCATAGCATGAAAATGCTATGATTGCAGTGAAGGACCTGCCTTCGGGCAGAATTACTATGGATGGATGGAACAGTATTAGTAATCGAAATGTGAAATTCCTGTTCTATTCTCACAATGCCCGTTGATGTGGTACATTCACTTAACCTCATAATAATTATGAAATAATGGACTTTGCACAGTATTGTTTGAACCATCGATATAACAGTATAAACACAAGCCTTCGGGTACTAGGGCCTATATATAGGCCCTACTACACCCCATGACGCGACAGGTCTAGGAGACACTTAGCCTACCAGTCGGCTTCAGGTCTCACATCCATATGTGTTAATCACAAAAGTGGTCGATCATTTAGTCAAGGTAGGGATCATATGTGGTCAGCATGTCGAGTTCCCTAGTCGTTATAGACAGTTTTCTCAGCTTGAAGCCGCTTCTTTTTGTTGATACCCACATTCCTCATGAAGCTGAATGGGTACCAGTCATATACCAGCCAAAATACTATGAGAAAATGTATTCCCTTATGGGGACCCTTACCAGCGTGAGTCCCATAATTTTACACCATGGCATCATGCTTTAAACCGCTGGGCTACAGCGCTGGATATCTGGAGATACTACAGAATAAATATATAAAATGCCCATTGTTAGAACACACTATAGGCCTACATCTGTGATACAATATGCCATTGAGCGGCGACGTAATGCCCTCTTCCACGATACTGCCATGAGTGATGTAAGCACCACGTCAAAATGACGCTATATGCTGCATTGGCCGAGCTGAATAGTTTACATACATTCTGCAACCTAACAGCTAATAATGGCTTAGGCAATGAATCTTCGACATTGACCACTTAGCAATTGTTTTATTACGTCACAGCGGTATTTAGGGAATTTAAGCCTTTCCCTCTCAATCGGATGAATTGCGCAACTGTGGTGTTGAGGGAGTAAATGAGTAACACTATATAGTTTTAACTGATCACAGAATGATTTTGTACAAGCAGAATGTCTATAAAATAAAATGACGGAATTATAAGGAAAGTAGTGTAAAGTTGGATAGTAATAACACGGCTTAGGAAGCGGGATGGCTTAAGACTGGGAAAGTTCTAAAAAGGTTCGACTTAAATGTTGGTTGGTTGGTGTCTAATGCGCTGCATCTAACACTGAAGTCATTGGCAGTCTTGTTCTCCAATACTTCGAAGTTTTGGAAGTTTCTTCTTTGATGGCTGCACAGTTGTTGAGGTGTTCATCATCCATTTATTCTTCTGGGTGGTTGCATAGAATGCATCTTGGTGTGGACAATCAGTTGATCTTGTACAAGTGTTTAGCAAGGCAATCATATGGTTAATCTGAATTGTGCAACTGCTGTCTTCCGTGAAAGTTTTGGTATGATGTTTGTGTTTTGAAGGAGGCTTTTCCATTTCTTATCTTTTGTGAACGATTGAAGTCTGTTAACATTTATATCCTTGGTTTTTTATTTTATGTGCCTTTTTGCCGAAATATAAGATATAGGTTTGGGTGTTGGTGACTGTGTTATCAGAGAACCTTTCTTCGCAAGGAGATCGGCTGCTTCATTTCCCAATATTCCACAATGTGATGGAATCCACTATAGGATGATTTCTTTGCCGTAGTTATGGAGTTGTATCATCATGTCATAACACTGTTTGGAGTCGTGTGTGTTTGGGTGACAGATTGATTGAAGAGCTGGTTTTTGAGTCTGACAGAACTAATTTGGAGAAGTTATCCGATCTTGTTATGAGGTTTTCAAGTGATGTTTTTTATAGCATGGATCTCACCGTCGAAATTTGTTGTTCTTAATCTAGCATGACAGTAGAAAGAGAAGAGGGGCATGTTCGTCCTGCACCAGGATCTGATAGTGAGTCGTCGTTTTTAGGATATCTGGTGTAGATAGTCTCTATGGCTGTATTCTTCAGGAAAGTGCTATTGCATTCTGTTTTTTTTGTTGATTTTTACAGTTAGATCTAAGTTGCATGTGATTTATTTAAAATGTGCTGGGTTAATTTTAGATTGAATTATTTCTCGGTTTGTTGAAATATTAAATGTCTGTTACAGTTCCTTTACATTTTACTGGGTGCTCAGTTCTCGACTTAAATGTAACAACGGTGCTATCAAAACAAATCCACCTGCTTTCAATACAAACACATCAATTAAGCAATAGGAACTATGTCATTACATGCAGAACACACTACAGTGAGTTACAGTACTTAAAGAAACTGTAAGTATAGATCTACACAAACTTCTTCAGTTTCCATAGTTACCACCCTGTATTATTCGACACAGCGAAACGTTGACCTGCTTCGTTTGTGGATGATTTGCGAACTAATGTCGTGTCATCCCGCGTACACTCGCTTCACGTCAGTCTGTGAGTTTGAATTAATGTTTGTATGCGGAAATACTAGCAATGATGAACAATGTAAGTGATTTATTTGCTATTTGTTCTTGACTATACATGATTTGTATATGCGGCCGTGCGACGTTTGACTGTTGTATAATAAACAGCGCTGCTATGAATGGAGTTACGAGTAAATGTTCCTCTGCGTTGTATAATAGTATGGAAGCATTGGTTTATTTACATCCAAAGTAATTTTTCATAATGGGCTTCAAATATGATGCAGTGCATGGATAGATAGTTTCACATTTAACTCACTTCGGTCCATCTTATTTGTTATAATTAGGGCTGTAAAAAGTATGCGTTACAGACTAGGCTGCATCGTACTTAGACCGCTGGGTTTACAAACTGTACGTTGACACGCGCTACTCGGGACACACTTTTAATACAATCCGCATTGTGTAAGAATGGACTCATCTTTGCACATTTTTTTTTCGGCATTCTGATACAACCTCACGTCACGTAAACAGGTCTATTACCAAGGCCGGGCACACACATTACGATATATCTGTCAGGTAAACCCACACAGGTAAACCGGAAAGATATACCTTAGGAGGCTAGAGCACACACATGCTACGGTAAACCGGAAGATTTTAACTCAGTCGAGAGATGGCGAGCAAACAAGAAGACTCAAGGAACTATAGTCCAGCCAATGATTCTCCGGTCCTGACGTTTTCACGACAGTGTTGCCGATATAGATATTCAGAGGGAGGGGCCGCTTTATGTGTGCGGTTAGCAGAAATACGCTGGCAACATCTCAGCAATTTCAAACCTTACTAGCGCGCTTTAGCGGCGTCAAGAGCAGTGATTAGTTGTGGCAGACGTTCACTCCCAAATCAACTACTTCCTTATTGGCAGTAGAGGGCGAGTTTCTCATTTTACCCCTCGTACGATGAACTTCAGAGCCGGAGATCCAGCGGCTGGATTTTAGTCACAATTAAACTAAAAACTGTACAGGCATGCCGGAGCCCTGACTCACACACACGCTCAGGTCTACTCGCCTGCACAGGTAGAAAGAATTGAATTTCGATTCTACTCCGGTCGCCTGAGCAGGACGCTACACCTGTGCATTTTGGTCTGTAGCGGCTGGCACACACGCTTCGGTTTACCTGTACAGGTAAACATTACCGGTATACCGGAATGTGTGTGCCGGGCCTAAGGAGATTCGAACATACACACTCTCCGCTCCGAGCAGGCAGTGGAGGCGCTCGACAAAGACACGAATTTTGTAAACAATGTGTGTAGATATTAGTTACTACCTTGATACGATACATTTTTTTTCATCTCTAGTTATAACGAATTAATGAATAATACAGTTTCTTGATGCTTGTAATCCGGAAAAATTTTTTTCAGTAGAGCTAGTACAGTACTTTCTGACCACATGTTTCATAACATTCCGTAAACTATACAATACGCTCGGATTTATTTCGTAAACATCATAAGGTTCCAAATTAAACAAGATATTACGCAGTACATCACAAATGAAAGCTTTCAATGCCATTTAGTGAGGAGAAGTCACGATACAGCCCACAGCTAACAGTAAACGGCTACATAACCATGCAATTTTCAAGCTCTCACATGTCAGAACTAAATTTTTTTAACAAGTTACGAAAAAAAAGTGAAGGGCGGGCATGGTTAGTCCAACATTTTTCTTTTACACAAACAAGCCTATTCCATTTCAATTATTTAAAACAGAATATTGGAATATTCGCTTCTGAGAATCAAGCCTCACCGAACAAATTTATACCTTGATAAAACTTTGCTTCAAGTGTTGCTGGGTTCGACAATCTGTGTTTGAGGTATTCAGAATCTCATTATCCTGAAGTATTTATATTTATTTAATGTATTTCTTATTTATTTTATTTAGTCTACAGTTGTGATATCGGGGTAAAATCGTTGCTTTCATACACAGCTGACCCGGGATCGATCCCCGGCCGAGAGGAAATTCTTGGGTGAGGATTCCTCTCGGAGCTTTTCCTCACCTGTAAGACAAATGCCAGGAAAATTTAAGGCTCAAATGGTCCCCGAATATCATCTAACTAGCTCACTAGCTCTCGAACCCGTAGGTTCATGGCCGCGCGAAAATAAGCTCTCCATACATCCCTACCCTGACTTTATGTTTTCCAATCATACCTTGTATAATCTACTCCTCTCAAAACATGGTTAATGTTATTCTCCTGCCTCATTCTTGATCTATCAATGGGCGTTTTCCATCTCCTTTCCCTAAGTCTCCATGCCCCTCTTTCATTCCCAATTCGTGCCACAAATCCTAACCATCGCAGTCTACGAGACTTAACTATTATTATTACACCTGGTTTCCTATAAAGATCACGTAGCTCACTCCTAAGAAGTCTTCTCCATTCACCTGTCTGTTCATCTCACTTTGGTCCAAAAAAATTCCTAAGAACTTTATTCTCAAATAGTCGTAATAGTTTCTCCTCCTATAAAGTAAGCGTCCATGTTTCGCATCCATATAATATAACTGAGAGAATAATATTTTTATACACCTTCAGTTTAACGTTTCTTGAGAGAAGTTGTCTTGGTAGGGAGGCTTAGTACCAATGACCCAGACGATCATAACCGGGAAGCCTTGGCTTGCGGTTAGATAAGAGGAGAGGGAACTAAGAATAATCCGCAACGTGGGAGCAACGACCACACTGGAAGCTGCAAATACGGAAGACCACAACGGCAGACACGGCGGAGAAAGAAATATCGGAACGGCGAAAATGGCGGAAGTGGCAACCCAATCTCTGGGGATGAAATAAGAGACCCAGCTCGGGGAAACAAGAGTGAAGACCTCAACGGCAGAAGGCGGAAGAGGCAACCCTCCTTGCGGAGATAAACACAAGAAGCAAGTCCAAAGGCTTTAAGGAGGCAGCCCCTCCAAAGGACTAACCCTGCAGTACGTTAGTAGCGTACTCAGGGGATACTTCAAAATACTTACAAGCTCCAAAGAAAGAGCAGCAATTTGGAGCCGGAACATGCTAGTAAATAAGCCTAAACCGTGAAGTAGAAGAAGAAGAAGAAGAAGAAGAAGAAGAGAGAAGTTGGGACAACAAGAGTTCCTGTAATGTATAATAGCACGGGTTTCCAGAATTGAGTCTATCATCATCTAGTCATTGGCCTGTATAGTCTGTGTAATCCAAATTTAAAATTTCTTTCCCAACATGTCGCGCCACTGTGATATCCGGATGGTGTGGGGCTTTCGGAAAGAGGGTTCAGTTCATTGCGGGTCACCTTCGAGACATCGCGAACATTTAAGAAAATACACGACATTCACTCATGCATTCACACTAAAAGCAAGCGAATTTGATATGGATTATTATGATGACCAAAATGTTGTTCGGTTACTATTTGGTCCTTAAAATGTCCTGCCATTTATTTCTTTGTTGTTTAATCATTTTGTTTTACCTGATGGAGTTGATAATAATAGAATAAATGCGCACAAGTTGTGCAGAAAATATATGTTACATAAGTTTTGTCATTGATTTGATTCACATAGTTTGTTATATGCAGAATTCTACCAGGGATATTCCTCGTTTTTTTTTTGCAGGTGGTTACATGGTAACGGTCGCATGGTTTCTCGCACAGTTCACACACACAGTTTTTCCCGGGATCGTGGAAACACTTGGTCTTGCATATCTTGTGGTGGTATCCATGCACTGCTATTGAGTTCACCAGGTGTCGGAGTTCTTGATTGGTGTTGGTCCAGGATCTGTTTGTCATAGCTTCTGTTGTATAAAAGTCCAGCCATTTCTCTTGTCTCTTCTTCTCCCTTTCCTGAAGTAGTTTATTTGAGCTGTCTGTGGATGGTAGCCTCATACGCAGTTCTTCTGTGAAGAAGGGTTCCTTGGCGAGTTCATATGCTAGCCTCGACTTTGTGTATTTGAGACACCTAGGGCGGCTTTCAAGAATCGTGATTTGACTGCTTCCAAATTTATTAGATCTCTTAGACTCTGTTTCTCCCAAATGAGGTCTATTCCATAGGCTTGATGGAGTTAAGAACGTAAGATATTTTCTTCTACTTCGCCATTTGTCTTTTTGTGAGGAAAATACCCAAAAAATCTCATCGAGGAAACTTGTCCCGACCAGAGATCGAGCCGTTTCAACATTATTAACCCAATCTCCATTCCTCTCTTTTTTCCCCTTTTCCCCTGTCTCTCATGCCTCTTTCTTACATTGTTCTGGCTACTTCTTTCGTATATGTTAGTTTTGGTCTCCCTAACGTATCTAGGAGGTAGAAAAATCAGTAAAGCATGGCGAATATTAGGAAATTCAAGATTAAACGAAATTTAAAAACTGGAATATTAAAGGCCTATATTTTAATGGATACCCTAAATGGGAAAAAAAACTTGAAATAACTTTTAATAACAGAATAGAAACAAAACTAAATAGAAGCTAACTATCAAGAAATCAGATGGGAGTGTACAAAGAAATTGCACGTACATTTAGATTTGATAGATATTGAAATTATAGAAAACTCAATGGAAATAAGGCACCTTGGAGAGAAGATGAAATACCATCGGAACTTATAAAGTGTGACAGTAGCAACTTTTTTCAACTCTCACAGCAGCTCTTTTAAATATGTATAAATGAGGAATCAGTATCAAATGGCTGTAAAATTGGTCTCTTTTCACTCATTATATATATATATATATATATATATATATGTGTGTGTGTTATATTGCAGATTTTCGCGGATGTAAGTATGAATAAGAAAGTTTTCTGGGTTTTCCGCGTCTTGGATTCAAGTTCAGCCTCTGGCCACTGATTCCGACGTTTCGGCATGATCCCACATGCCATTATCAAGGAATGACATATGAAACAGAGGGATCACAAGATCGACCTCACAGGATCTAGAACGTTGGCTAAAATAGATAATGAAAAATCAAGAATCTATAGAGAAGCAATAGAGATTGAGAAAAGGCCACATTCCATGAACACCCGAGAGGATGCCCAAAGATTACCATCTACATGGAAAACTGCTCTCGCTGCCCACCATGTCATCACCAGAACAGCGAAGAGGATATGAAGAAAACCACGGTTGGGCAACATGGAGCGTGGTCGACGCTTGGATGGGTGTACGGCTTCCGAAACGGACCACACTGAAAAGTGAGGGTGTTTAACTACATAAGAACTAAACCTTGGATGGGTGTACGTGTTCGGAAACGGACCACAGCGAAAACTCTGTGTGTTTAATTATATAAGACCAAAACCTGTTACTTGCATGAAATACTATGGTACGCAGTAGGCCTATGGGACGCCTTGCCACAGCGGTGTGCAGTATACATAAAAAACATATTTACCCAATTTAACCCTCATTAAATCCAGCCAGAGATTTGGCGACGTGCTCTCACCTGGAGTGGCGTGGCTCATTCCACACTGCTGGATTTCCGACTCTCGGCTTGAAGGCAGTTTGGATTCTGATGCCCTAGTTCAGGTCATCACATCCCAAATCTCTGTCCAATTTTCATCACCATCGGCACGCAAATGCTGGCGCCTCCAGTAGGCTCAGATTAAGTGAACTAAAACCCCGTAACAATAGCCTAGTCGGTTCTAACATACGCAGCTCACTGGGCGAAGCTAGACTTCGCCTTATTCAGTCAGTCAGCCAGTCGAACTTACCATTCCTTGATAATGGCATGTGGGATTATGCCGAAAAGTCGGAATCGGTTTTCAGAGGCCGAACTTGAATCCACGACACGGAAAACCCAAGAAAACTTTCTTAATCATACTTATATCCGCGAAAATCTGCAATATAACATACATACAAACGTATATATATATATATATATATATATATATATATATAATTAATAACCTATAATGATAGTGTATGCATATATATATTGTATTGTATTGTAAGCCTGTTTTTTCCCTTTACAGAGATTTAGGCGTTCTCCCCCTACAGGGAAGTATTTGAACCATGCTAATTTAGTTACACTTGTTTTCGTATAGATGTCATTTTTGAGTGGTACGTGGTCAGCGTTCCGCCTCATACTGACATCTAGGAAACCAAGGTAGTACTAGGACGGGAAAATTCGGTAAATTTTGCTTAGAGGCCTCTTCATTCAGGCTTAAGGATTTTTTACGAGCCTGAAAATCTTCAGACTCGGGACCCACGGTTTAAAGTCCCTCCCGGAGGACTTGCTCCTTGGATTTTTCCGTCCTAAAAAATCCATCGACCCCGGCCGGGTTTGAACCCGCGATCCTTGGGACCAGAGGCAAGGAGCATAACCACTAGTCCACCGCGGCCGACTATATATATATATATATATATATATGCATACACTATCATTATAGGTTATTAATTATGTTTACAAAATGAGAGGTTATTGGCCTCCAAAACTTTATATGAATTTTATAAACACCAGATGTTGAACCTTCTACTAACAAAGTCACATTAAAATCTGTGGTGTACTGATCGTGACTCTCCTTGTTAGTAGCTCATTTAATAACGAAACATCGGTATTTATACTAATTCCGAGCTAAGTTCCAGTTGCACGGTAAACAAACTTGCATAAGATATTAGTCCGCCGACTCAGTCTATTCGGAGGGGGGGGGCTGATACTACTTTTAATCGCCATACGACTGAATTCCGTACGATAGAAGCATTGCTCCTAGGCAACATCGAATTTTACGAGAAATAAGACCGAATACAACATAAGATGGTACCAACAATTAGGAACTGCCTCCATTTCTCATTTATTTATGACAAAAAATTATACATGGACCTACGTAATCAGACGTTTACGCTTTATCCATGATGTCAATAGATAACCTTTATTTGCCGGCACAATCCGGGGTCGATGGATTTTTTAGGATGGAAAAATCCAAGGTGCAAGTCCTCCGATAGGGACTTTAAAGCCGTGGGTTCCGAGTCTGAAGATTTTCAGGCTCGTAAAAGATCCTTCAGCCTGAATGAAAAGGCCTCTAAGCAAAATTTACCGAATTTTCCCGTCCCAGTACTACCTTGGTTTCCTAGATGTCATTATGAGGCGGAACGCTGACCACGGACCACTCAAATGACATCTATATGAAAACAAGTGTAACTTAATTAGCATGGTTCAAATTTTTCCTGTAGGGGAGAGCGCCTTAATCTCTGTTAAGGGAAACATGGACTTACAAGACAAGACAATTTAATATTGAGCAAAATGTATGTTCTATGCTGAGGCACCTGTAAATTATGCTGATATTTTCACCATATTCGCCATTATAAATATTAATGCCGGATATTCTTCCCTAAACTGTTTGAGAAGTTCAAAATAATTTGTTTCTCTCAGCTTTTCAAAAGCTTTGCTTTCTAATATTTGAGAACTTCCACAGAAATTTTGTAATTTTAAACAATTGAAATTCCAATGTATTCTGCATTGCGCATGCATAAGTATAAAACAATCCTTATTTAATATATTAACATTGTAGTTATACATTTAAAGATTTTCCCATGTAACATATATGGACATGTGCTAGATAACATATATTTTTATTACACTGGTCAACAGTGGTTTTGTTGCATTGATATAAGATTATTTTCGCATATATTTGTGCTCACAATTCATGAAACTATCAATGACTTTGGAAGATTTACTCTGGTTTTTTTAAATCTGTATTTCCATTTTACACTACAAAAATCGGAAAATATGAAAAAACATAGCAAATATATTTATAATGTCATTTTTTAAAATTAGTATGCACCGACAGAAATAGAAAGAAAAATATCGAAAACCCGTGTTATACTTCAGTGAAACGCCTGTTATAAGATTTTCTTCTACAGTTTTTTAGGGGTCAATCTCTTTTTAAACACCAGCAGTAATCTGCCATCATGTGACAATCCCATCTACCCTGATACCTTTCCTCCATTACTTTTAGATCCTTGTGAAAGCGCACTCCTTATTCGTCGCTACAATTTCCTAAATTATCCGGACATCTATCCAGGTGACTGCGGAGAAAGTGTAACTTTATACTCATATTTGCTCTCAGCATCTTGAAGCTTGTCAACATGTTTTGTACAATTTCTTTATAATTTGGTGTTTTATAGTTACCTAGGAAATTTTCTACTACCAATATAAAACCCTTGCAAGCTTCACTTTCCGGAACAGTCATAACTTTGATAAAATTTGCATCTTTCATCAATTGCCGAATTTGAGGACCATCAAATATTCCACCTTCTAACTTTTACATACTGAGCTTAGGAAATTTCCTACAAATGTATTTGAAACATTTTCCTTCCCTGTCCAACGCTTTGACGAATTGTTCTATCACATCCAGATGCACATCGTGAGTACTTTAATTTTGTCAAAAAACTGAGATCACAGCCGATGTGCGGAGTGAGGGGTTTGAGAGTGGGGATCCCGTGATGTTTGTATACGCAAAAAAAAAAAAAAAAAAAAAAAATGCGCAGAAATCAAATCAAGACTGGAAACATAAATTGTATTAGAAATAAGCCGTTTACTGTTTAAGATATAAGATACGCAAAAATCATAAAAATAGAGCACATTCAGCACTTTCATGAATATATTCGTAAACTGTGCACTTGAAAACATAGAAATTCGCTGAGATATCCAGGGCAACAAAAACATTTTTTTTTTGTAAAGCTGTGTTATTTACATTTCCTTTATTTGGAACATTAGAGAGCGAACTATATTTTCTTACATGCTTAAAGGTAAAACTATTATTCGACCAATGAAAAAGCAGCCATACTTTACAATGAATATGTCTGGACATATTCAGAAGAAGTATATATACTACAAACTTGCGCTGTCTTCAAGTGTCTGATAGTGTTATTAGATTGGCCTACATGCCATTTTTATAAAAACAAGTTACAATATACTATGACCATTAAAGACATTTCTGAATTCATTCAAGATAAGTCTAGTAGTTGGCACGATTTCGCTAAGACAGACATATTTAGACATTTCTTGAGCACAGAGAATATCATAATGTCACTAAAGACATTATCTTGACACACAATCTCTGGATATGAAGGTGTGCAAATATGGCATCCTCGCCTTCTTTGATGTCAAGATTATTGGATTAAACTGAATGGTGAATACATTAATATTGATTGAGTAAACATTACATATAAAAGGTCAGATTCATAATTCAGGGGTATAATTTTCTCTTCGCCTACACACTTTCTACAATCCTTGACAGCACAAACTTTAGAGAGGTCCAATTATAACATAAAAATAATGAAAACATGTGTACACATCCTAAATGGATGATAATTGGTGCACTTTATTGAGCCAAGGCGAACCAGTGTTCCTTATAATATGGAATTTTGATCGAAAAAATGAGGTTTGATAAAACTAACAAATAGTATATTTCATATAAACTTCTCTATCTTAATTTTTAAAACCTCTAAAATCAAGTGAAGGGTCTTCCTACATATTCAAAAGTATTTTTGAAGTATTCGGCTGAAATATATTAAATCTGTACGAAGTGTTATATTTTATTATTACTATCATTGTATAAAAATAAACGATATATGTGGATATTTTCCATATCATCTTATATTTTTATGATTCTATAATTTATTAGTCCACCGCTGTGGTCTCGAGGTAGCGTGCTGCCTTGTCACGCAGCGGGCCCGGGTTCGATCCTGGTCGAGGTTTTTATCGGGGGTTTTCCTCACCTGTAAGACAAATGTCAGGAAAGCTTTAAGGCCCAAACGGTCCCCGAAATCATATGGCCATCATCATCATCATCCTAATCATTAACATCATCATCATCATCGTCATCCTTCACCAGTGTGGAAAGCAACGAGAAACTACCACACCTACAATTCCCTAGTAAAGCTGCAAGCATAGCATGAAAATGAGGATATATATAATTTCATCATTGTAAATTTCGGTATCTTCTAAGTAGGATCGATGAGGATAAGTATACATTTGTAAAAAGTGTTGTCATGAGAACAACCTCAATGGATTCATTCGCTAAAACAAAGAAAAGAGTTTGTAACCAATAAAAAACAATTGAAACATATAAGATATTCTCCTAAATTGAAAGATGATGAAGAAACTTGATTCTTACAACCAATCAGTGTTTTAAATTCTTTATGAAGGGCAAATTAAATCGTGTTTCATAAAATTAAATTTCGCGAGGGGATTAATCACAATGGTTCAGATATCTTACCACATTTTGCTATTTCTCCTAGGATTTTGTCTTGGATGCTACCTTACAACCACACTGCGGCCAATATTAGTTTTGGGCGAATTTTGAAGGAATGAAACACTGGGATTGATCTCTTGAAAATATTTTTCCTATTGAATAGACACCGAAAATGACAATGACAAACAATTAATATATTATGTTATGGTTCTCTCTAGTGGTCACAATTTTTTTTTTCGGGACCAAACTCAGCAAACAAAAATCAATCAATCAATAATAAAAAATCAGGTCGAATTTGTTAATCAGTAGAATCAGACCATTATGAGTGGGGTTTAACTGAAAAAGAAAATAACTCTTTAGCAGCCCCAATTTTTTAATTTTTTCCAATGAAACCCGGTACATGCCACTAAATTAACACAATAAAGGTTTTCTTTAAAAATACGTAAGTGAAATCCTGCAGAAGTGAAATTTAGCATAAATCCGAAATTTAAAGCCTCCTAGCGGCCGCCATGTTTATTTTCTCGTAACGTAACTGGGCAGACATGCATTTATTAACAGAAGTAAGTCATATTCCGTAAACCTCCAAAATTGGATCTTAAATTTGGCCTGCTTAAGAATTTGCTTGGTGTACGAATTTGCTGCATGAAGGACTCCTTGTATTTTCCTAGTATTTTGCCTTGCATATTATCCTTACAATTACATTCCGGCAATGTGACATTGTGTGTCACCAAAATGGTTGCAGGAGGCTGCAGGAATCTGCGTGACGAATTACAGGGAGGCACAATTTACTCATAACGATTTTCAGTGAATGAATTAACAAATTATTCACAACTGTAATGGTGTAATGGCCTAGCGCAGGTTTGACCGCCATCACAACGTGCTATTACGTGTCAACTGTCAGGAGTTCGATGTCCTACATGTGCATTCTACGCAACAAGCACATATCTCCATTTGTACCTAAAGTCAATTATACCAGCAGATTGGATGCCATTGTGATACTTAGTGCAACTGTCCACTTGATATAATAGTTATGTCGTTCCACCTATTTGCTTAATGTACAGTCTGTGCACTATGTTAGTCAAAACTCAGGTCAGGCTTCTGCTCAACTGCTATCTCCATGTCCTTGTAACTCTCTCTCTGCTGGATTTGGTAGAAAATCCACTTTATTTTGTAGCTGCTTTCAAAAATTGTAAATATGATATGTTATGGAAGTCAAAAACACGAAAAAAACATGATCCTAATTTATTTTGTGGTATTTTTACATCTGGTTGCTCTCCCCATATTCTCTTGACATCTTTAAAGCAATTGAAAATTCCTTGTGTAAATTTGTTTTTAGGGAATTTCGATTTAATGTAGCTATTGAGTTTATTGTCATTAAGAGTTCTTGTTTTTTAATTTGTGCAAATTTTCATCATTCTTATTTACTAGATACCGAAAATGACCATGGAAAAAAGTGTGTGTATATATATATATATATATACACATATGCGTGTGTGTGTGCTCGTGAGCGTGCGCATGCATGTGCGAGCGTGCGTTGTGCGTGTTTGTGTGTTTGTGCGTTTGTTTGTATTTGTGTGTTTGTGTGTTTGTTTGTGTGTGTGTGTCAAAAGCTATATGGTATTTATGGGAAACCAGGCACAAAAAAAAAAAAACACTTATTTCTCGAAAACTGCGTTGGACATGACATATGACACCAATCGGAAATGTAAGAGAGACCCGAAAACTTCTATAGGAAAGCCAGAGACAAAGTACCCTCAGGTAGCCAACAACGAGAAGGGAAAATAACATTAACTTCTATTCGGTGGAAGTGAATTGTACAGGGAATGACTGAAACAATAGCTAAGAACAGGGCCTATGGGAAGCTTATGTCCATGCCATAAACACCATAATACGAGATTACAGTGAGTTATATATATGCGCGCGTGTGTCAGCTCTAGTGGCCGCATTTTTTCGGAACCGAGACCAGCAGCCGGCTGGTAGGCTAAGGGCCTTCTATGCCTGTCGCGCCAAGGAATTGCTATTATTAAGTTCTGCATATAGCAATCAATGATGTAAAGTAAG
This sequence comes from Diploptera punctata, assembly GCA_030220185.1. NCBI lineage: Eukaryota > Metazoa > Arthropoda > Insecta > Blattodea > Blaberidae > Diploptera > Diploptera punctata. The sequence continues at coordinate 277,693 of JASPKZ010008357.1, forward strand.
CTACAGTTCATTAACCAGCAAAATCGAACCATTACGAGTGGAATTAATCTAAAGCGAAAATTTAAAAATCGCTCTAGCGGCCGCAATTTTATATTTCTCCTAACGAAACTCAGTAAATGACATTAAAATAAATCGATAAAAAGTATTATCTACAACTCCCGAGATCCATTATTAAGGGTGAGGGTTTACTTGAGAGCCGAAATTTAAAAATCGTTCTAGTGACCGTAACGTTGGTTTTCTCCCAACTTTACTGGATACATACGATTTAATTATCATAAGTAATGCCACGAGTGATTTCCAAATTATCGATAAATTCACGACTCACGAAGTGAGGATTGAATTTATCTAGAGAATTTGGAAATCAAGAGTGGCATTTGTTAGGACTATTTAACGAATAAAATTAAGGTGTTTACTCACAAATCATTGTTTAACTATAGCTATTTTAAAATATTTATATATTTAATGTAAACGGCGATATTTGAAAACAAATCAGACATGTGAGGTTATGTTCATTCACTGCTGCTTGATCATATTATTTACTGCCAAATAAGATCGCAATATTGTAAGAGTGCACCCAAGTGGAGAAATAATGAAACACATCAAACTATATATCATAATCAACATTACGGGTTATTCACTTATTTTTTTAGTAAACAACTCAGTAAAATCAAGGAATCTCTTCATTATTTGCTATATTCAATGTATTTGTTGGAGAAAAATAATGCTTTGACCTGTTCAGAACATTAAAAAAGGAGGAGCTTTCTTTATCACAAAAGCAGGAGCTGATAAAGAGAAATCGATAAAGAGCGAGGTGAAACACGACTGTCATTGGTTGTAAAACAACATTCATTGAAACGTGATTGGTCTTTGACTAGCATTTGTGCATGAGTTAAATAGTCAAAGCAAATATATGCAGTTACTATATATTCCATAAATTACCTAAATGGGAATATAAATTCGACTTCTTGAGGTTAGTTTATACAGTTTCTTCGTGACTGACATTTATTAGCTACATAACAGAGCATAATACGGACAAAAAATTCAACAGAATAAATTTTGTTACTCCTTGATTAAAAGTTGATAACGACCTTACAACTACATTGCTGCAATGTGAGGTTATGCGATACCAGCATGAATGAATATCTTCTACATAGGCCTACCTATTTTAAAACATTAATGAAAATATATTTAAAGAAACAGATGAATTGCCGGGCAAGTACTCGAATCTATCCCCTCCCGAATGGATACTTCCCCGAATAACTTTTCCTGAAAAATCTTCCCCCGAACGACTAATGTCCGAAAATTAATCTGAAAGATTTTAATGGTGTAAAGTAGTACCTACGCGTCGAATGAAGTACCGTCTAGTGTTTGAGTATATTTGTATAAGTGATATTACAATGTAAATCGTTTTTACTAGTTTCCAGGAATAACCAATTTTTCGTAGATGCCGTTTGAATTATAAGAAGTAAGCTCTACATTTTCGACGAAACAACAATCATCAGATTTGCTGAAGTAATTTAGGGTTGTTCATACGTCACAAGGGAAAGAAACGTCGCTTTTGGACGCTTAAATGGGTTACACTGCCTAAACCATAACAAATACACCAAATTAATACATATAGATAATTGAATATCTCAAAAAAAAAAAAAAGCTTTTCAAAAAAGTCTGGGACGGTCAGTATATGTCTACATTTTACGGATAACTCACAATAGCCATTCTTGTGTTTCAGCTCACTGATGCCAAGAAGATCGGGATAAGTAGATTCCCAGGTATACCTAAAAATTATTACGATACAAATTTATAATTATTTTTCTTTTACTTATTCAACTAAACATAAAAACACATTTAATTTTTAGACATAGCCAGCGCAAGCCGGGTATTAGCTAGTAGTATATAATTTATCCCCAGGGTGAGGTTTTTTCGGAGTTTTTTGACTATTTTGTGAAAAGAAAGTAATGAGTTCTAAAAAAAACTGAAAATGATAAATTTATTCTAGAAATTAAAAGAATTAATTTAACTATTTCAAGGAGTAGTTTATTTAAAATAAAACTTTTGGAGACTTATGAATAAATATCTTTCCTCTTTGAAGTCGCCTGTAAAACAAATGTCAGGAAACTTTAAGGCCTAAACGATCCCCGAACATTACATGGCCATTGTAACTATCATTATCATATTTGCCATGTTTAGTATGAATGTATGCGTGTGTGAATGACGTGTTTCTTCTTGTTGTTTTGTTTCCGAGGAGGTCCTCAGATTGAGCCGATCACCCATTCGGAAAGGCCCTTCATGATCTTGTGAAGTCAAAAAA